>JBBBDQ010000409.1:1155000-1417500 GCA_037127315.1 Ascarosepion bandense | reverse complement strand
CAAAAACAAGGCAAACATCAGATGTTAATTCTGTCATGAACATTAAATAATTATAGTGACTGTCCACCTTGAAAACAACTAGCGCTTGTATTACGAACTTTATCTCTTCTTTCTTGTCTAAAATATTTTTCATTATAAGTAAAAATACAAAACATTTTTTAGTTTTGTTCCTATCAATCTTGCTTGCTATCAAAAGAATTTGGCCTTTAACATAAAAACATAAATCCTTTTGGATTTCGTGAGAGAAAAACTGACTTTATGTCATTTTCATTCAGGAGACGACAATCAAAAGACGTACAATCTGGAGTAAAGTAAAACAAAGATCAATGGTCTAGCAACAAGATTTTGATTGATACAATTTTGAAATATTGGAAAACTTAATTAATGATTGACATTAGCCTCGGGTATTCGACATAAAAACAAACTAAACTAGATAAAAGACATTATATGTTTTATGTTGTTAAAAATCAGCTTAAATAGAAAACAATCAATAGGCTTTCTTGTATAAACTTTTCGGTCATGCAGATAAAAAGTGTGCATGTGTGTGTATGTGTGTTTATATGTGTGTGTGTACAAATAACTCAAACATACATACCTATCAATAGATATCACACATGCAATACAGCTCTTGGCCGCTATCATTTCTGAGTAATACATTAAAAATTAACATTGCACATTTTTCAAAGTAAACTATATATATATATATATATATATATATATATATATATATATTTGTTTGTATTTAAGTAGCAAATTTTCTTGTAAACGTGTCAGATTAAATGCAAAAGGTACTAAGTTGCAAGTACTTTGGGTACCTTGAGAAATGAATGAAAATGAAGTCTGTTAGCGTTACAGCACATTTCTGACGTTTTGATTGTAATACGCGAATGATTAACCGTGAGTATGAACTCATTTTATTAAAAATAATCAAACATAACGTTTACAATTTATTTAATCTTAAACACACACACACAAACACACACACACACACACACACACACACACACATATATATATATATATATATATATATTCTGAAGATCAGCCGATTACTCTAATTGATTTCAACCTTTCCGTATCTTCAGGAGTTTTATAATTATCATTGAACCATTTTTTCAACAGCATAACAGGGACTTCCACAACGCATAATGAAACGTTGAAAATAAAGTTTGGAGCTGGTCAGGACTAGCGAAATGAAGTTGTAATTACTTTCATCGGGGTTTGTACGAGCCCAAAGTATATTTTCTAAACGTGTATACATCCGGACCTTTCATTTAACAAACTTTATTTTAGCAACATTTCTGTCTGTCTCTCTCTCTCTTTCTCTCTCTCTCTCTCTCTCTCTCTATATATATATATATATATATATATGTGTGTGTGTGTGTGTGTGTGTGTGTGTGTGTGTGTGTGTGTGTGCCAAAATGCGCTTAAGTTAGACGTTTCGTTTCTCGAAATGTGAATAATTTTCTGGGTTACGGAATTATTTTAATTCATTCACACACATACACACAAACAAACATATATATATATATATAGCTTTCAGAATTGTCTCTTAAGTTTGAAGAATGGCATTCAGAAAAACAAAAGTTGAACAGTTTTGTTTTCAAATTTTGATTCCCTTCCCTCTTTCTTTTATTCATCAAGGGTACGATGAGTAAATTGCTGAGATTTTGTTTATGTAATTTTGCGTATATTTTTTTTGTTTTTCGATGCTTACAGAGATCTCTAGAGATGTCGATATTATACCTCTATTCATCTTCTCAAACAGCCTCAAACTCTACACAGAAGCCTATATCGAGTGTCTTGAATAGATAGTGCTTTCCACAGTCAAGAATGTGGCTGCTGTATATCAATATGTCCGACAATAATACATTCTACTACCAAAATGTAGCGCCCATATGTCTTTTCTGCAAATAATTTAATGAAAATTGATTTGATGATCTTTTCTTTATTGTAAGTATACATTCAGAAATTAAGTGCAGTACTAAATTGATGACATGACTCGATATAACAATAAAATATTGATGCCATATCTAGCCGGATGCCCTGCTATTCACCTAGAAGTCCTGGAAAAAATCCAACGGAAAATCTGTAATGTGATCGATCCAGACCTGGCAGCCAAGATACAGTTACAGTTACTTTCTCACCGGTGCAATGTGGCTTCTCTGTGTCTCTTCTACAAGTAATTTCACGGCTTTTACTCAGATGAACCTAGCTCTCTGGTTCTCTCTATGCATAAATTTGCTCGAGCCACAAGGTCCCACATTTTACTGTGAAACGAATAAAATGTAAAAACAAATTCTATTCCACCATCTTCTTTTCTCGCACTTAACTTCTGTGGACTCCCTTCCGTTTAATTGCTTCCTCGACCGTTACAATCTCCAGGAGTTAAAGTGTAAAGTCAATAGTCATCTCCTTATCTTGTTATCTTGCATCCTCTCCCTCATTCTTCTTTCTCCGTCCACTCCACTCTCATTATCTTATCAATTATTTACTCACTTACTGACACCCTCTGTAACCTGTCACTATTTCTCATAAATTTTCTTTTTTCTATGTAACCCCCTGTGCTCCAGTGCTTGCCTTGCTTGGGGCGATATGATCACAAAAAAGAAATAAAAATGTCATATGCTAACAATTTCCTTCTATCGCATATTTCACTTGTGGAGTTATTTAGTCGTCGTTTTTTAAGTTATATTTGATATCAAAAATTTCCATGCAATGGTAATCGTCTTAATTATTGTTATTTTTCTCTCTCCCTAACAATTTTTTTTTTTGTTTATCATATTTGTAACACTCAATAATTCTTTTGTAGTGTATTTTGCCTTGCTTAACAAGATGTTCATTCTTGCATGGAATATAAACCTTCAGTAGACTTGCTTATATTAAATCTCGATCATGGTGACTCGATGGTAGAATTCTGCAATTAAAACTTATGGAAAGTGGATATTCTCCCCAAAGCTCATAGTAGCCATAAGATGGAGATTTAATATAACATTTTCATTTTTTGATCAAGTTTATTTATTTATTTAGGATTAATGCACAGTCTCTTGATATTGAACATTTTAATTTTGAAAAATGTTTATCTATAAAAGTGTATTTGTCAAAAATACTTTCTTGGCTGAATCTTCTTGCTGAAAAAGTATTCACACGCACCAATACATATATATATATATATATATATTAATTCAGATACTTCAATCCAAGGGAAAAAAGCAGGAAGGTAAATTCCAAAAACCCGATCCTAATTAATATTAAAAATTTTATTTTAATATCAAAAAATGATACAGGAAAAGAGCTCCATGTAATAAAATATTACTGAGCAAATATATATTAAAAAAGGATTAATTCAAAGATGTTGAATGGCCATTCGATATGAAGATCCCCACGGGGGATAACACATCACCTCAGCAACAGAAAAATCCTTTCAGAAACTGGAGAAAAATTTTTATTTTATTTTATTTTGTTTTTTAATTTCTTTGCAATCTATTTAAAAAGGAAAAGTAGACTAATTTTTCTTCCAGTTTCTTAAAGGATTTTTCTGTTGCTGAGGTGATGTGTTGTCCCCGTGGGGATCTTCATATCAAAATGGCCATTCAACATCTTTGAATTAATCCTTTTTAAATATATATATATATATATATATATATATATATTACAAAATTACAAAACATTACTATATATATATATATATATAGCAATGTTTTGTAATTTGCTTGAAGTATTTTGTCAAATAGTTATATGGGTGAAGTTATAGTAATATAGTTATATGATGGTGAAGATACCCGGAGTTAAAATATTTATATGGCGGTGAAGATACCCGGAGTTATATGGCAGTGAAGATACCCGGACAGACAAAAGCTTCTCTGCCATTCTGAAAATGAGATTTTGATCTCGAAATATTAATGTTTAATAAATATGTAATACCCAAGCACTTGTTTACCTTCCTTTATTTTACTCAACGCATTGTGACAGCCTTCAAGACATAACACATATATATATATATATATATATATATATATATATATATATATATAGATATATAGATATGTGTGTGTGTGTGTGTGTGTGTGTGTGTATGTTTGTGTGTGTATGTGTGTGTGTGTGTTTAATACAATATAATATTCACAATTTTAAACAAATATTAATAGATGTTTTATTTATTTTAAATGGAACATATATTTTAAAAATAAAAACTCTACCACCCACATAATTTATAGACCAAGCCAACATTTCTTTAACCAGATATTTTTAGTAAAATTTAAATTATACAGCAGTCAGTCTCTACCCAACACATGCAGATTTCTTTGTGCAACGACTGAAGAATAAAATATATACTTATTAATCAATATATTTATACAGGATACGCCCAAGTTTCTATACATATGAAAAATATAACATTTTTATCTGAAAAAAACATTTTTATTTATATAACATTCTTTATATGAGTGCCATTCTGTTACACTTTCTACTGCGTCTACTCCACGGCTGAAGAATACAACCAAGGAGATCTGGAATTAAAATTGTAATAGCGTTTGTATACGTTGTTTGAAATAATTTATGTTTTCTAACATTCTTCATAGAGCATGCTCTTCAAATGCCCACCGAACTTACAATTCAAGTGGTGTAATGTATAGTGTTCTAGGAGGCTATTCCAAAGGAAGACATCGACCAATATAAGCACCGAGAAACTGCTGATGTAATTACTGACGTACGTGAGTAAAAAATTGAAATATTGCTCCATCTTGCTGAAATTAAACTAGCAAGATACCAATCACGTTTATCAGAGATTAAATAACCTCTTCTTGAAACATATTAAAATATTTTTTGGCATTAAGATTTCGATCAACGTAAAATCACCCAATAATTCTGTTACTCTAGATCCCGGCCTACAGTGTATGAAATACAAAAGAAAATTACAATGCTAAAATGAAAACTCATGAGACACCAAATATATATATATATATATATTGTTAAATATAACGGAGAGTTAATGTCTATTCTGGTTAATCATGATCACACTAAACATCACACTGCAGTTTGACGTCATAGAACCGAATTAAAAATTTATGACCTGCGTCTGCTATTCTTTGACTGTTATCGTGCATAGTGGATTTTTTTATTGTCACGTCTCTCTCAACCTCTCTAAAGATGGCTCATGTGAGTTGAAAGCTTAAAAACAGCATAATAGAACAATATGCAAATGTTGGGCTATTTTTGTATTTATTTTTCCCTGAAAATAAATCCAAAATATGATATTTAGAATGGGTCATCATTAAACACAATAGACATCAATTATCTGTTATATTTAACAATAACAGTTTAGAAAATTGTCTACTGCCTCGATACACTATATATTATATGTATGCGAGTGTGTTTGCAAGTATTTATATATATAGATGTCTGATTAGTGAAATATTTTTTTTAATCATATCACACTGAGCAAGGCGGTGACGTGCAGGGGGCTACATAGGAATGAAAATATTGGAAAAGAGAAAACCGGCAACCGCATCCTAAACAGTAAAGGAGTGATAAGCCTCTTCACCTGTTCAATAGACGTGGGTGGAGTGTGAACCGGGCGATAGTTTAGTCTATCTACTCCAATTGAAAAAAATTTAAAAAAGTGAGAAGATTGGAAAAGAGACAACCGAAAACCGCATCCTAAACAGGAAACAAGGGATGAGCCTTTTCACCTGTTCAATAGACGTGGGTGGAGTGTCAACCGGGCGATAGTTTAGTATATCTACTCCAATTGAGGAAAATAAAATAAAATAAAATAAAGAGTGAAAAGATTGGAAAAGAGAAAAACCGGAAACCACATCCTAAACAGGAAACAAAGGGATGAGCTTCTTCACCTGTTCAATAGACATGGGTGGATTATGCACCGGGTGATAGTTTAGTCTATCTACTCCAATTGGTCTATCTACTCCAATTGGTCTATCTACTCCAATTGGTCTATCTACTCCAATGTGAGTGTTAAAATTCAGTACACGTCTGTTTCAGTAATATAAGTTAAAAATGAACAACATATATCACGTTCCTGAAACCGCGCAACATATTATCGTATTGAGAGCATATCAGAAGATCTGGTGTACGACAGCAATGACTGTTGTGGTCGTATAAAGAGGCAAAATTATCTGACGATGCCGTTCTTAGTCAGGTTGTATTAATTTAAGATGTGTTTTTCTCACATACATGACTGTTTCGCCAGTGCTATAAAGCCTTATCTTCTGTGTCCTTTAATTCATATAACGAGCGAGCTTGATTAATTCTATTTCAAATTTTATTACTGAATATTCACTTGGACACAGTATTTCAATTTTCTAGATGGAAAAGATAGTTCGCGTGAAATTTGCATCGTACTGTTAAGACTTTAAAGAAACCAGGTTTATCGAACTTTCAAACACCGAGACTCCGATATGCTACGTGTGTATAGGCTGGAAACGTGACCATCTCACGTGATGACCGAGATGAAAGGAACGATGGTGCTTTTGAAATTTTCAACACTCGTACCGCTTTCCTCTTTTTTCAATTACTCGGTAATTGCTGATATTCACCGTTCGTCCTTAAAAGTTTATTTGCTTTCTTGGCCATATCTAAAAGATGGGGATCACATCAAAGGTCGTTCTCATACACCCGCGGAAACTCAGAGCAACGTGTGGGATTTAACGTGTGTCCTAAAATGCTTTTACGTGCTGGCTTAAGGCAATCTTATCAAAGTATCGTACTACAACCGAAATTTCAAATTCCTTTTACTTGGAGTTTTATCGATAAAATCTATATCAATTCTAACTTCGAGTCCTAGTGTTTTACTGATACATTCAGATAAAAATTATCTATCTCATCTAATATGATTAATTTTTTTATTAATTGTTGTGGGATCTATCCTTTTTCTATGATAATGGACTCGGCTTGAATATACATATATTCCTCCCATAATGAAATCCGTCATTTTCAGTACGAATACCGTAAGAGTCCGTAAGTTACCGAGTGAATACAGCGTTAGTAGTCATAGTAGCTCTGAGCTCCACTCTGCCAGAATAGTATTACACAGACATACTAATTCTAGCACAACTTCACTTCAATAACTTGTATATATATATATATATATATATATATATATATATATATATATATATATATATTTCTTTCAAGGCTTGTTTTCATACTGTATCAATACGAATGGCCCTAGAGGGTTAAATTACAACCTGCGTTCCAGTTGTATCTTTACGTTTAATATAACCTATTTTCCTGTCTCAAATATCTGTTGTGTTGTTCATTATTTTGGGTTGGTTCCTCACCGGAATCCACAACCTTTAATCGAATTTACTATAACCCCAACAGTAAAACGACTAAGGTTCAAAGAAGTTACTGTGTGTGAACGAATTAGAAAAGAACTATTATTAAGTAGTGTGAACAATAAATGAACAATGAGGTTAGCAGTAGATAGCGATTGCTTTTAAACTCTTGCAGGTCTATGATATTTTCTTAGTGAAAATTATATCAAGATTCCTAGATCAAGAAGTCCTATTCAATAACAATTTGTGTCTCAACAGGAATTCGCTTTTTCTATCAGCTATACAAATACTATATTCGAAGTTTCACATTTCTAATTTGGTCATGGAAACCTTAATGATTAAGCGAAGATGAATCACCTTTTGTTGTATCTTCATAGAATATTCCATACCACAACAATTTACGCATACTAACTAGATTGGTATCCAGGTCCCACCATTTTAACATTGAAATAGTTAAATAAAAAATCACTTCTACCCTAAAAGTTTGTTTTCTCGCATTTCCTCAGGGCTGGAACTCAGTTTTGCTTATTTGCTTTCCCGATTGATGCAATCTCTAACAGTTTAAATGCAACATCAATTGCCATTTTCATTCTTGCTGAATACTGTTCATTTTTAATTCTTTCTTTAACACTCCATGTTCACTATTTTTCTTTCACTGTAAACCCACTGTGCACTAGTGGCTGTCCTGCCTTGCTTAGTGTGAAAAGATTAAAAAATATATGTTTATGTTGGCTTTATTTGCGTACGGGAAACCCAAAAACAAAGCTGCTAAACTGATATTTTTAATTCACTTAAATTTTTTAATTCTCCTGAACACTGTTTTGTCTTCAGTTTAAATTTAGTTCTTTTGTCGTATTGTAAACCCTTATTGAACTGATTTTCTTTATTTAATCTTGAATTAATTTCAACAACATTATGTACCGTCAGATTGACGGTGTAGCCATGGGTTCTCCTATGGGGCCTCCGTTGCCTAATAATTTTGTTGGGTTTTAGAAAGAGAAATTACTTAATGATCCATTTTGTCACTCTTTGTATCGTCGCTACGCTGATGACACATTTTGCTTATTTAATAATGAAGCTGTGGCTAATCAGTTTCTCTCCTACTTTAATAATCTCCATCCTTTTTGAGGTTTACTATTGAGAAAGATGTTAATATCAAACTTGCTTTCATCGATACATTGATGCATTGTACATCAACATGTTTTTGTACCTCAGTGTATAAAAAAGTCTGCTTTTTCGTGTTTATACACACTTTGGGATAATTTCTGCCCTTAAATGCGAAAAATAAATCTCATAAAACCTTTAACGCATGGGTCATTAATGATCTGTCCTGAAAAGCTACTTGATAGTTGAAATTACTTTATAAAAAGAACTTTGTGCGATAGTAGGTATCAACCTACTGTTGTCAATTCGATTTGTAACAAGATCGATGATTTCAGAAAGATTAAGTCACTTGTTATTTCTAAATCCCCGAAACTTGCATGGATTAGGGAGCAGGGTGAAGGCCAAAATAGGTAAATTACTTCTGATGTGCAGAAATGTTATTTTACTGATGAAATACGTGTTGCGTTTGGTACTAGAAGTGTATTAGATTCAAGTCGAAAAGACGTTCTGTACCATCATCAAATAAATTCTCTAATATAATTGTGGTTGCGGTACCAGTTAGATAAGTAAAACCGATCAACCGCTTGGCAGTAGAATCAAACAGCATGCTTCACTGAAAATCAGCAGCCATACCTGGTAAGAAAATGAACTTGTCCTTTAACTCGTATTGTTTCTGAATTCGTGAACATTTAAAAAATATAAAGTGTGCTATGAAGTTTAATGGGGATTGGTTTTACATATTGGCCAATTCACATTTACTTTTTCATTTGAAGGTGCTAGAGTCTGTTTACTCAGATATTGCAGACTCTTGATGTGTAAACAGCGAGAATGTTGCTGGGCCTTACTCTGATCAGTTCATTTCCATTTCCCGTCACTGACAATTTCATTTTTGATACATCTTACATGTTATATAAATTATTCACAGTTAAAAGTTTTATGAGCGGGAGCGAAACCTGTTGTTTTCTTTTTTTTTAAATTTTAGCCACAGTATGTACTGTAACATAAAAATGATAAATTTCATAGCAACACACACACACACATATATATATATATATATATATATATATATATATATATATATATATACATATGTTATCTATCAACTTAGCATATATGCTGATCACATAGCCATTTACTCCTCTCTGTATAGCAAGCTTGATTAGTTCAATAAAGTCAAACTGGCAGCTGATGTCATGAGCGGCCTTCAGTTTGTTTTTAACTGGGGCAAATAATTGCTTGTTATTTTAACGGCTCCAAGATAAACCTGCTCACTTTTAATAATCTAAGAGACACATTTATGCCTTCCATCAGCATGACAGCAGCTGACTACCTTCTCAGCCAATATATATATATATATAAAGGATTACGTAAGGTGCATATATATATATATATATATATATATATATATACATGCATCTTACTTAATCTCATATATCTAACTGAAAATAGTCTATGTATCAATGCAAAAAAAATCCTGAGATTTAATATACTTTCTTGTATTATTGTCCTCATGACCTTGAAAATAACGTAATAATCGATACATTTGTTCCGTTGATATAGAGAATAAAGAAGCCATTATTCGCTTGTCATGAACAAACTGGGCGGCAAATCGAATTCTTTCGCTATACCCAATACCGTAATGATCGAATTTGTCAGTTTATATACCAATATATTTCACCCCAGTCCAGTTGATCTGCTCATTGATAGAACTTCATCTTACGGAAAGAAAAATTTACCAAAATGAACAGCAGGATATATGCTTAGCAAAAAAAGAGGAAATGCTATTTGGAAACGTAGGCGTTTTCAGTTGGGTTGCTGTTAACATGTATGACGACAGAAAGAAAAGAAAACATGTACCTTAGGTTCTTGGACGGAGCAGATTCCCATTAACATGGTTTGCATGAGAACGGCACTGGTAAATCTCAGAGCATACAAGAATGAGAGAGAACTATATATAGAAAGGAGAAAAACGAATTAAGTGTGAGGCATCGATACATAACGTCTGTTTGGTTTCGAGTTATTTTGCGCACGCTCGAAAATATATAAATCAACCATGACTATTTGCAGAGCGTCAAAATTTCATTTATGTTTTTTATTCATTTTTATCTGCTTTAGAGTTTTGTTAAAACATCTCTCTATCTCTCCCTCTCTCTCTCTCTCTCTCTCTCTCTGTCTTTTGCCACTTTATTTTTTTTTTCTTTCTCTTTTTTGGACTTTCGTCGTTTCATTTTCTTTTTTTTTTTTTTGCATTTACTCTCATTCTAATTCTTTCCTCGTTAATATTCTTTATTTATCTCTCACTTTCTCCGTACATTTCCTAGTTTTTCCATCCTTTCTCTTTAGCCGGCTTTTTCTTCTTTTTCCTTCTTTTAATTTTTTTCAAACTTTTCTCTCTTTTTCTTAGATATTCTTTCTTTCTCCCGTCATTCCTTCTTTCTCACTCTACCGAAAATATTATTCTCTATTTACACATCATCTTTTTCTTCGTTTTCACTCATGTTATTTCTATACTCTCCTTCATTATCACTTTTATTTCTCTTATTTTTCTCTTCGTCATTTTTAGTATTTTTGTTATAGTTCTGACAAAAAATGGTTGGCCAATATTATTTTTTACAATATGATTATGCCTGTTGCTTTGTTATGAAAACTGCATAGAAACAGCTTTGACTTTAAATCGGTATTTAAAATTAGTATTGTTCAAATAAACAGGAATCTCAAACAGTTTTCCTCTCAATAAATTTTATTTAAGGAAAACTATATATATATAATTTCGTATTCAATTAAAATGGTTTGCAAAATCTTCCAATTCTTTCTTCCACAATTCTTATTACCTGGTCGATATTACGCACTCTCATTAAATAATAAAAATAATACAGACTAAAGATTAATTCAGTTTACTTTTTCAAATATAAGCTATCCATTTTTATTTTTGTCTTGTTATGTATATATTTTTTTGAAAAAAAACGATTTACCTCAACAGGGATGCTAATGCCGCTAAAACACAAAGGTAACTTGATGGAAAAGAATTAAAATGAGGTAACTCTACTAGGGATATAAACAAACCAGGTGTGGGCGACAAAGCGAACCTCGCTGCCGAGCTTGAAAAGGACCTCCAATCCGTAGAGGCCTGAGGTAGGAAATGGCTAGTATATTTCAAAGCTTCTAAAACGAAGCAGATACCAACTAACCACCATAGACAATAGCATCTACCTCCCATTATCATGGGACAGGCTTGCCTTCCAGAGAGTGAAACACTACGCTTCCTTGACCTTACACTTTCGGCGGACCTCAAATGGAATGACTATATCGAATCCATTGCCAAATCTGCCGCTATGAAAGTCGGCTCTCTGTGCAGGGCCCGGAAGTTTTTCCCACCTGAATATATCCTGCACATATACAAATCTACCATCCGCCCATGTATTGAATACTGCTGCCATATCTGGTCGGGTGCCCCTGCAGCTTTCCTTGGGCTTCTTGACAAAATACAAAGGAGGATCTGTAACGTGGTTGATACTGACTTGGCAGACCGGCTGCAACCACTCTCTCACCGGCGTGATATAGCTTCCCTGTGCCTATTCTACAAGTACTTTCATGGCTTCTGATCCGATGAACTTAGGTCACTGGTGCCGCCTAAGCTCGAATTTACACGAGATACTAGATTAGCAACTAGGTCCAAAACTTTTACAGTTAAACAGATAAGATGTAACCGTAATTTCTACTCCAACAGCTTCTTTTCTCGCGCTTCCCGCCTGTGGAATTCCCTTCCACACGTCTGCTTTCCCGACAGCTACAATCTCTAGGTGTTTAAATGTAGGGTCAATAGACACCTCCTATCACACTAACTCCCAATTATTCTCAGAAAACTCTCATCTACCCAACCCTCATTCTCGGTATCTTTACCCACCTATCACCCACCCTCTGACATTTCCTATATTTAAACATCCTTTCTCCACTCTATATAGCCCTCTGCGCAGTAGTTGCAGTGACATGCCTTGCACGGGGTGAAACGCTTATAAAAATAAATAGAAGATTAAACAAGTAAACATTAGATATCTTTTGGAATTGCATCTAAATTTTCGAAGATCAAATTTAACTGGCAAACATTGAAAAAGAGAATTCAACACTAGTGGTGAACGAGATTGGAAACTGTTATTGTAGAACATAGTTATACATTTACCTAATTCAGCAGTAGATTGATGAAACTATGGTACCAATCTAACACTGCGCTTAAACCTATCAATTCTAGATGGCATAGCGTTAGTTGGAAAATGACTGAATCCGAGACGCCATGTAAGGGCTAATAATATTGCTATATCTTCTATGGATTTTTTGATGAACCTCTAAATATATAGCAGTGTTACCGGATCATATGTGCAGATAATATTGTAAGCAAAGACCAATTGTTGACTTATATATATCAAGAATAGATTATGGAAATATTATCAAGCACTACACAATTAACCAGCTTTCTTAGCAGATGACCTAACATCAGATTTTTGTATTAATCATATCACCCCGAGCAAGGCGGTAACGCCACTGATGTGCATGGGGCTACATAAGTGTGAAAAGATTGGAAAAGAGATAACCAGAAGCCACATCCTAAAACAGGGTGGAGTATGAACTGGGCGATAGTTTAGAAGGTTTTCAGCTGCAGCCATGGTGATGGAACGTTTTAATGTGTCTCGTAGATGAATAAAAGAGAAATGTTTTCTTTTCGAGCTGTTAAAATTAACAAGCCATTACTTGTCCCTGTTACTAAAAGACTCAAGGCAATTTATGATATCAGCTCAGGGAGCACAGTTCATGCTGATATTTTATAAAATATTCGTATTTAGATTTGGATGTTTAAATAAATATGTAAAAATACGTTTAGTGGCTACATTTTTAAATGTTCTGATCGTTCCTTTAGTAATTCTAGTCGGTCTAGGAAGGTGAGTATAGAAAGTTTCTCCTCCAGACAAAGTTTAAATTTTTACGATTTATTGTTGTAAGCTGATGCTGTTTTCTTTATTTTCTTCCATATTGAAATCAGGTACAGTTGACTAGATTACACGAAATATTAAAAGCGCTCAACAGAAAAATAGCCAAAAAATCACCCACACAAACCAAACATTTCTGCAAATGTAGAGCATAAAACATACCTAAAATGGAATTTCCTTGCAAAATATTATAAAATACTAAGTAATTAAAATATATGCATATAACGACGGAAAATGAACAGACGATTAAGTGACTGAACTTGGAAAGAGAATTTATGTACACTGAATATTATTTACAAATATTCAGTATGCGAAGAGCATGCTTTCAAACATATAGCGTAACCCCCCAAAACAGGACCAATGAATATTGTAATATATCATACAAAGATCTATTTCTTTTCAAGAAACTTGGCGGATCTACGCTTCAGATTTGTATACAATCATTCCCCCAAAGTTTTAGTTAAATTGGTGTTTATCTTTCAGCCACGCTAAGAAGTTATTTGCTGTGTTGGAAAGGTGGCCCCATCTTGATAGACAACCTGGTCATCTCAATCTATCCCTCTGCATCGTCCCAGTGATTAACAGTTTTATTAACAAAATTGTAGATTTTTATTTTAAAGTCACCCTGTAGGTGGAAAAGAATAGCCTCTAGAATAATTTCAGTCATTATCATTACCACCCACTCAATAGCTCTAAGAAAAATACAAGAGTCAGTTAGATGTTCATATCCTGACTAACATGCTCTCAGGCAATAGGACTAAGTGAGTTTTATTTTTCAACATAGTCTCCTTCACGATCTACACAGCTATTCAATCTGTGTTGTAATATTTGTAAACCATAAGCTGAAAAAAGTCATCAACTGCAGATATAACATCATCATCATCATCGTCATTGCGAAACTGAATCCAAACAATGTGTTTATCTTTCATGTTAGGGAACTGATAGTAGACAACAACAGCAGATATATCATCATCATCATCATCATCATCATCATCATCATCACTACGAAACTGGATCCCAGCTATGTGTTTATTTTTTCAAGTTAGGGAACTGATAGTAGTCGGAAAGGGGCCTAATCAGTACCATGAGGTTGGTGATCAACTGGTGGGAAGCCATAGTCACGCAAAGAATCGATTAAAGCCACGGATTTGTGAGCTAGACTTTTGTCCTTGAATAAACAAGACTCTACATGTCTGTGACAACCTCTAACTCTATGTCACGTGGATTTTGCATTTTGTTCGAAAGTACTGTCCATAAAATTATTGCTAAAGATTTTAGCGTTTGTTACTCTGAGTTCATATATTATTCTACTTGATATTATTGCATTTATTTTATACATAATATTTAGCTTCTATTGTTTAATATATATAAAAATAATAACTAAATAGACTCTGTAAGTATGTAGGCCGTAAATTTATACTAAAATAAACCTCCAAAAAAACCATTAACAAACAGAACCTAATTCCGTTACAATCCGGTGCACTAAGACGTCGGATAAATGGGGAGAAAAAAAAAGAAACCCGCGGAACGTGAACAAAACATTCAATGCTCCGCAGTAAAGAAAAAAACCCCAAACGGAACTAACCACAAGAAAAAGTGCTCGATACAAAGTACAAAAGAAAATATACAAAAGTAGAGCAAAGACACACACTGTGTGTTTAATATATATATATATATATATATATATATATATATATATATAGTGTATCCCGGCAGCAAATAATTTTGATAATTTGTTTGTTAATTTGGTTCAAATTAATAAGAATTATCCAAATGTTGGAGACTTTTGTCTTTATTTGAAACTGAAATTAAAGCCAAAATACGACGTTTAGAACAGCTCATGATTAAACATAATAGACATTCATTGCCTCTTATATTTAACAGTATGTGTTTAGAATATATATATATATATATATATATATATATATATAGTATAACAGCTGCATAGAAATTTTTGTAAGCCAATACTCCAACATTGTTTATAAATATAATACAAAGCAAAATACTGATATAGATATCTGGATTGAACTATCTGCGTTTCTGAAGTTACGAGTTGCATCTCCCGAGTGATAACATACAAAATAAAACATTTACACAGAATAAACCTAGTCTCGGTGAGGAAAAACAGAAAATAGAATACGGATGAAAGAGTAATAAATAAGTAGATTTTTAAAAATAAAGATATATTTCGCTTACTGCATATGAATATAATTCATATCTTATATTAGAATATTACCATGACACTTAACAGACTACATTTCAGTATTACATTTTGAATCAATATAGGCTGTTGGTTGAATTACGTCTTCGAAATCACAAACATGCTTTGATCACATAAAAAGACTAGACAAACAAACTGATATATTTTGTGTGTTTTTACGAAATATTTTCTAACATCATTTTTATGCTTGCATTGGTTATTAGAATAAACAAACCGTGAGTAAATAGGTTCTTACCTTTAGCAAATGTATTGAGGATTTTTTTAGTAACGTGATAGGTGTTTGCGGAGAGCAATTTTTGGTGCATAAATTAGAATCAGTCGTCTTCTTTCAACTTTCGTCTGACTTTGTTGCGTTACTTTTCTCACAAATATCATTGGAAAGCCATGAATTAGTCAATTTTAACTAGTCAAAGTTTAGATAGCATGGCAGAGAGACATCCGAGTCATTAGGTCGCAGTAAGAAAATCTAGGAGACGTGAAACCCGAAACTTAAAGATGACGACAAAGTAAATCAAAACAACAAAACATCTTTTTTCAAGATGTCATGATAATTCACAAATGGCAGATACGAAACTGTGGAGAGGTATAGTTATTGTGGTTTTGAAAGTAATGGGAAAAATAGTGAGATAAAAAAAAACGCAGTATTCCTTCCGGTGAGTGGAATCTTGTTCATCCAAGATTAATGGCTACAATTTCAAAAATGTGTTATTCTCGGCAAGTACGAGAAGGTTCTCATTATTTGCTTGTTGAGTGCAACAAAAGTTCCCTCTACTGATTAATCTTGTTCAGCCTTGTTTCGTTCAAATGACAAACAAGTGAAATGGTTCATAAAACTAGTATTATCTGAGCTTTAATTAATTTGGAGAATATATAAAACTGACAAAAATCTTGTTTAGATAACCCTGCAAGGTAACAGGTTATATTAATCCGAAAATCAGTTGTCGGGACGTTAACCTAAATCTGGTTTAAACTCCGACTTGATTGGCCTTCAATAATCGAACCCAATAGCAAAACTACGCGCATATTTCAATCAATTTCATATAAACGAATATAATCATTTTTAAAATATAGAAACAGAAGAACGCTGAAAAGATGGATCAAGATGTGAGCAATGATGAGGTTTTAAGAACGAAAAACGAAACAAAAAAGAAATAAATATTGAGCATAAGGAAGAGACAGCTAAAGTTCTTGTGAAATGGGATGAAGAAGGAAGGCTTGGAGAACACAATACTCACAGGGCAGCTAGAAGGAAAGAGAGACCGGGGAAAGCAGCAGATAACATATATGAAGGGCCTGAGCAGGTGCATGGCAGAGCGGAGTTTGGGTGTGGTAACAGAAGAATGCGTGCTAAGAGTTACCAGGGATAGTGAGGCGGGGAAAGACATGATCGCCTACGTCCTGAATAGGCATAGAAGTAAAAAATAAAGAAGATAATGAACTTTAGTTAATTTTTTCTTGTGCCCTGATATTTTTCTTTTTTTCGAGACATAAATTATGCAGAAATAGTCTGAATCTTCCCTCAGAAAAATTCCTGAACATACACTCACCACCCCATATATATATATATATATATATATATATATATATATATAAATTAAAAGGATTAATTCAAAGATATTGAATGGGGGATAACACATCACCTCAGCAACAGAAAAATCCTTTCAGAAACCCTGAAACATCTGTTGCTGAGGTGATGTGTTATCCCCCGTGGGGATCTTCATATCGAAATGGCCATTCAACATCTTTGAATTCATCCTTTTTTAATTTATATATTTGCTCTGTAATATTTTATTACATGGAGCTCTCTTCCTGTATCATTTTTTAATATTAAAATAAAATTTTTAATATTAATTAGGATCGGGTTTTTGGAATTTACCTTCCTGCTTTTTTCCCTTGGATTGAAGTATATATATATATATATATATATATATATATATATATATATAGATAGATAGATATTTTATGACGATGTGAATATGTAAAAAGTGATTTAATCATACGGTCATCTACATTTAATTTGCGACCAGGCTCCTCATTTATAAAGTATAAGTTAGATAATATCTGTGAATTGTTCATTTTCAAATGAAAGTATGTTTAACAAAATCACTATTATTATAATTTATGATAAAGCAGGTATCAGCAGCATTTGTATTAATAGTTTATGTATTCAAATAAAAAAAAATTAGTTGTGGACTTCACTGTAATAAATATTATAAATAAATGCAATTGATATATAAATATGTTATATATTTCAAATCTTTTTAGAACGAAGCGAAAAACAGGACAGGAAAATCACAATACAAATAAGTAATTAATTACACGAAAAATATAACTTTTAACCAAAATATACTTTTTACTTTTTTGTAAAACGATGAATGTAAATATATAACGTTGTATAAATTGACAAGTAAATAAACCCTCACTAAATTGGAGTTAAAAGATGCAGACCATTTCGTCAGAAGATTTCATTACTAGGTACGCATGAAATTTGAATGTGCATATGTAGAAAAAAGTAATTTTGGTAATTAGTTTTATGGAGTAATGAAAGTAAAATTGAATTATTTGATCAGAATCAGGCAGAGCTAGTGTGAAAAAATAGTGTACAATTCTTTAATCTTGGGAAAACGCGCCGTTTATTTCAGAGAAGAAGAAAACTTATATATTGGTTACATTTTAGTGGAAATGGAAAGAGGCCATGTTAAAATTGTCGCAAGTATGAAAAAATGAATGTGATATTTCAAAGAAAGAAAAGTGTGAAATAGTCTTACAGTTTCAACTTTTATTTTTTTACATAATAATGACCAAACACGGAGCAGATTTTATTTAGCCGACAAATAGTATAAACATTAATTCAATTGAAAAGACATTGTGGGTTCTTAACCTTTGCATTCTGTCAACAGAATCTTCAAATTTAGTAGACTTACAGCGGCAATGGCTACGAAATTTTATTATAGTAACCAAACAATTAGAGAAAATGTCTACTTAAATGCATTGACCAGAAAATCTAATCCATTCTCTATTAGCTGATGCGTACGGATAATTATATTCTACTGTAAGATTATATTTATCTAAATGTTATGTATAAAATTTTACCTTTTTGAAAAAATTATTAATACTTATTTCAGGTACAATTTCACATTCTCGTAAGACCTATGTTTCTATATTTGAAAATAAAAATAATTTTGTTTTAAAAGAAATAAGTACGAACAATTTTCCATATCAAAGTATACTGAAAGAAAATTGATAAAACTTAATCAGAAATCCGTAATTGATTAAATTTTTGTGGTTCTACAGAAGGGTGCTGCGAATATCATGGATCGAGCATGTGAGCAATGATGAGGTTTTGGAAAGTATGGAAACGAAAAGAAAATTAATACTAAGCATCAGGAAAGAGAGCGCTGAAGTACCTGAGACATGCAATGAGGAAGGAGGGCTTGGATAACCTGATACTAACAGGGAAGATAGAGAAAGTGACAGGAGAAAGCAGCGGATAACATTTGTAGGACCTGATCAGGTGGAGGACGGAAAGAGGGTTGCGTGGTGTAACAGGTGAAAGCGTCCTAAGTGCCACCAGAGACAGGGAAGACGTGGATATCCATCATTGCCTAGGTCCTGAAAGGACAGAGCACATAGAAGATGAAGAAGAAGAAGAATGTGAGTTTATTTAATATTGGAGACTGTTCACAGAGGAGAGCAGATGGCATAATCATCGGTCGATATAGATGAAGCCTTATATTCATATGTGATGTAACAGAATCTGTGTAGGGCCAGGAAGTTTTTCCTGACTGAAACAATCCTGCACATATAAAAATCTAACATCCGCCCGTGCATTGAATACTGCTGCCATATCAGGTCGGGTGCTCCTGCTATCCACCTAGGTGTCCTTAACAAAATCTAACTGAGAATCTGTAATGTTATTGATCTCGACTTGGCAGCTCAGACACACTCACTTTCTCACCGGCACAGAGTTACTTCCCTGTGTCTTTTCTACAAATACTTTCACGGCTACTGTTCCGATAAAATTAGCTCACTGGTGCCCCCTACATATGAATTTACTCGAGCGGCAAGATTAGCAACTAGATTCCACCCTTCTACTGTGAAACCAATAAAATGTAAACGCAGATTCTATTCTATCAGCTTCCTTTCTCGCACTTCCCCGGCTGTGGAATGTCGTTCAATTTACGTACTTTCCCAACAACTACAATGTCTAAGAATTTAAATGTTAAGTCAATAGTCATTACCTGTCTCACTAGCCTGCATCTTCTCTGTCATCATTCTTTCTCCGTCCACTCCACTCTCATCAGTATTCTCATTCTTATCTTACCCACTTCCTGGCACCCCCTATAAGCTGTCACTATTTCTCCTGACTTTGTTCCTATGTAAACCTCTGCTAAACAGTGGCAGTAAAATGCCTTGCTTGGTGCGATATGATTATAAAAACAAGAAGGCAATAAATTGAGGCCACGGCTTGTTGATATTTATGTAGACAGTGTGTATTAATTTTAAACGCAGACGTTAAGCCATTTGCCTTCTCTTTGCGCTCAGTTATTTTTATACAAGAGTCAGCGGTGTAGGTCTATGGATATGGCTAAATTTATCTATCAAACATTGATCTAAAGTTTATGTTTAATTATTCTTGGTGCTATTGAGAGGAAATAACTGTGGTTTTATAGTTTTGCTTATTAATCATTTTTTGTAAACTCGGCCTTAAGTCGAAAGTTCAGTCGCGTATGTCTGTCTGTTTCTCTGTTTCTTTTTGCAGGGGGAGTGGACAAGATATCACTAGAACCTCTTGATTGCTTCAGATGAAACTTTCAGGAAGAAATAGCCTCATGACTGACAAAAATGTGTTCTATTTTTGCAAAAATCTAATAAGGAATAACGATTCTGGTATGTTTTCCTGTTCATCAATGATATATATATATATATATATATATATATATATAGTCATACATTATTCGGACTATTGTCCTGATTTTTTTTTTTTTTGGAAAGGGGATGAAGGAAAAGGATTGCTAGGAGAGAAAGGACGCTAACTTTTTTCCTTAGACTGAAGACGGGGAGAGAAAGAAGGTCATTTTAAATTCTATAGCATCCTTTTTTTTTTTTTTGTGGTAGCTACAGACAAAAACAGAAAAAAAAATTCAAAATATACTCACTCTGAAAGAAAATATATGTAAATAAATTATACGTAGCATGAATTAAACGAACCTTTCCTTTAGCTAGTCTAAATTCTAAGAACCTCGCAGCAGTAATTACAATCAGCATACTTTACCAGTAGTCACAAGAAATATTATGCATATTCGACATTTTGGTAGTCATCTTCTGACTTTCTTTGGTTCTATCATATATATACTGATGGTGCTGGTAGGAACACGTAACAACAAATGTGCAGAAGTAGAGAGACTGAGCAGGAACAACAAAGCAGAAATGCATAAAGAGATAAGAGAACTGAGAGGACAAAAAACCTGTTCCTCAACAGGATGCATAAAATCCAAGGAAGGGACAATCATAGTAGAGAAAGAGGAAATACTCCAGCGATGGGAAGAATACATAAAGGATCTCTTTGGCGACAAGAGAGAACAACCGAGAATACACAAGGAGATGGATGGACCGGAAGTACTAAAATCCGAAGTGGAAGCGGCAATGGCCAAAATGAACAGAAATAAAGCACCTGGCCCAGATGGCATAGTGATAGAGCTGCTGACAGCCTTAGAAGAGTATGGCATAGAAAAGATTACCGACATAATAAACGAAATTTATAGCAGCGGAATAATACCAGACGACCTATGCAAGTCGATATTTATAGCACTGCCGAAGAAACCAGGTGCAAACGAGTGTGAACTACACAGAACTATCAGCTTAATGAGTCACATTACAAAACTGATGGTCAGAATCCTGATGAATAGAGCGAGAAGCAGAATCAGGCCAGAGATAGGACAGGAACAGTGCGGGTTCGTCAAAGACACTGGAACAAGGAACGCCATATTCATGATTAGGATGCTCTCTGAAAGGGCATTACAAATGAAGAAAGACTTGTACCTATGCTTCATTGATTACGCGAAAGCATTCGACAAAATACGACACAAAGAATTGATGGAAATGATAGGAAACCTCGACATTTTCGGCAAAGTTATAAGAATAATCAAGAATCTCTACTGGCAGCAAACGGCCTGCATACGGACAGGTAACGACCTCAGTAGATACACAAAGATAGAAAAAGGCGTAAGACAAGGATGTGTCTTTTCACCGGATTTGTTCAACCTATACAGCGAGAATATTTTGAGGACCCTAGATGACACACCAGGATTTATTATTGGAGGCCACAACCTGAACAACATAAGATACGCGGACGATACAGTACTGATTGCGGACACGGAAAGGAAACTGCAAGATCTCATACAGAAAGTAGCAGTGGAGAGTGACAAGATGGGACTACAAATAAACTTTAAGAAAACTGAGTGCATGGTCATCAGCAAAAGATACAACCCAAAATGCCAAATACAGGTGGGGGATAACAGAATCAAACAAGTCCAAGAATTTAAGTACCTAGGAAGTGTTCTAACAGGAGATGGAAAGTGCGACACGGAGATCCGAAGGCGAATTGGCATGGCAAAGGACGCGTTCCAGAAGATGAGCAAAATACTAACACACAGGAAGATCTCAATAGAAACGAAGAAAAGAGTGCTAGACTGCTACGTGATGTAAGTTCTTCAGTACGGCTGTGAATGCTGGACAATATCATCGAAAATGAGGACAAAACTGGAAGCGGCCGAAATGTGGTTCTACAGAAGGATGCTACGGATATCGTGGACTGAGCATACAAGCAACGACGAAGTGTTAGAAAGAATGGCAACAAAAAGGAAATTGATGCTGAGCATCAGGAAGAGACAACTGAAGTTCCTGGGACATGCAATGAGGAAGGAAAGCCTGGAGAACCTGATACTGACTGGTCAGATAGAAGGAAGGAGAGACAGAGGAAGGCAGCGGATAACATATTTGCAGGGCCTGATCAGGTGGATGACGGAACGGGGGTTGCCAGGAGCAACAGGAGCAAACATACTATGAGCCACAAGGGATAGGGAGACGTGGAGATCCATGATCGCCTACGTCCTGAAGGGACAGGGCACATAGAAGAAGAAGAAGAAGTCCTGATTTTTGTTGGCATTTGTACAACGTTTCGCCCGTTGTACGCTTCGGCCTTCTTCGGGTGCTACGAATTTCCAACAAAAAGCTTTATAACAATCACTGGGATATATGATCTTCAGTCCTTGCTTAGTAGTGCCTCTTTTGGTAATCATGAGTTACCTTCCTCTAATTCTGTAAGTTACTTGTTCACTATTGCTGTAGCCTCTTATTGAACTCACATCTCTTTGGATCAAGTTACAGGAACTAACCAAATTACCTAAAAAGAATATATATATATATATATATATATATATATATATATATATAACGAAAAGTACACACAATCTATTAGGAACGGATTGGATGCAGAAATTTAATATATGAGATTTACCCATTAATGTTTATTGCAAAAAAATAAAAAGCGTGACGAAAGTGGTATTTTCAAGAAAGAAAAAATCACAACAAAAATCGCGAAAAAGAAAACCATTTTTATTACACCGATAGTTACGGGAAAATCCTTCACACCAGGCGAACTAACAACACACATAAACCAAAGAAAGAACGAAGAGCCAAGTTTGTCATCTTCAAAAACAATTTGGCGCGACCGGAAAAATACTTTGGAAGCCGTGGAGAATATTAAATCTCAAACCGGAAAAAAAGCTAGCTCCTCCCAAAAAGAAGACAGGTTGGGGGGGAGTGTTGTAGTGTCACCCCTATATGCACACTCTATGGACTTTTCCATAGTATACAAATAAACCTGCCTCCAGAGATCGGTGTGTTGTGTTGTCAGTTGAGCTGAGTTGTTAGCCAGAGCATTTAAACCCTTCTTGTCGGTCAGCAAGAAATATAGACTTATTACCGGACTTACTTCTTTGTATATATTTGATTTCGGCTAACAAATATTCCTGAACCTACTAACCGTGTACAGATTGTACATCTTTTGTTCAATACACTTACTTTTCTTCCTCTTATATCTTGTTAGTGTTATCATTATAATATGTGGTTTTCTAAACAGGAATCCACAACAGTATTCCGTGGATTAAAGTAAAGGATAGAGAATTTACTCTAATGGTCAAATGGAGGATAATAAAATATGCTAACACTCCCAGCAACTTTAGGGATACGTATAATTTATACCTGGAGGAGAAATTCATTATTATCAAATACAATAATCTAAAGGAACTATAAATAATGTAAAGAATTAATATTTAAATACAGGCATAAGAATAAATATAAAATAATTTAGCTAGATCAAAATGATAAGTTAATTTATTTAAATTAATTTAATTTAAAAAGGAGGTTACTTTTGGAGAAAAATCTGGAATTTATTGTTGAAAACCTGTTACTCCAAATTTTTTATAATTATTATGTTTATAATTATATTATATTATTGTATTGTTTTTATAATATTTTGGATTGTAATATTGTATGTATATGTATATGAATGTGTGGGTATGTACGTGTATAAGTGTATACGTGTGTACGTATATATATATATATATATATATATATATATATATATATGCTTATATGTGTGTATGCATGTGTGGTGTATGTATGTATGGATGTGTATATATATATTAATGTAAAATATTTATGATATATGTATATATTTGTTTTTAGATATATATATTTTTGTGTCTCTTCTATAAATATTTTCACGGTTTCTCCTCCAATGAACTTAGATCACTCGTATCTCCTAGGTATCAATTTACACGAGCTACTAGAATAGCAACTAGATTACACCCTTTTACAGTGAAACCGATAAAATATAACTTCTACTCTAACAGCTTCTTTTCACGCACTTCCCACATGTGGAATTCCCATCCATATACTTGCTTCCCTGATGGCTGCAATCTCCAAGAATTTAAGTGTAAGTTCAATAGACATCTCCTGTCAAACGAACTCGTACCCATTCTCTAAAGCTCTTTTTTCATCTACTCCACCCACATCCTCGGTATCTTCACCCGTATTTACCCTCCTCCTGACATTTCCTCTAACTAACCCCTATTTCTCATCACTTTCCCCTATGTAACCCCCTGCGCATCTGTGACAGTAGAACTCCTTGCTTGGAGTGGGATATATATATATATATATAGTTGTAAACATTAATACTTACATAGATAACATTAAATTACAATATTAAGAAATATATCGTATATAATAGTAGTAAATAATAATAATAAATATAATAATATAATGATGAATATATATATCAAAATTTTTCACACTAATAATAAATAATAATATTAAAAAAGAAAAAGATCTTAAATAATATTAATAAAATAATATTACTACTACTACTAATAATAATAATAATAGATACATTTATAGAAAACTTTTAACACTAATAACAAAATAATAATATTATTATTATTAGAAAATAAAAAAGATCCTAAATAATAGTAATAAAATAATATTATAAAAAAATAATAATATATATATATACATATAAATATTAACGCTAATAATAATAATATTATTACTTTTATTAAAAAAAAGCATAATATTAATAATAGTAATAAAATAATAATCATAAATGTAATAATAATAACAAAAAACTAGAAAACTAGAAAAATTACAAAAAATTTATAAAAGAACTAAAAAATACAAACATTCTAACACTAATAATATTATTATTAAAAATAACATGCATACACATACATACCCACATATACATGTATATATATATACATAAATTTCATACACACATATATTCATATACATGCATACATTATGTAGATTTTTAGTTTTTTAATTTTCTTTTATGTTTTGCATTTACAATTATTTCGCCTTCCAGTTTGATTTTTTTTCCTGTTATTGATTTTGCGATTTCTTTTAGCACGTAGTATGGTCGGCCAACTTAACTTCCGCCATGTTTGTAAGTTTATAATCGTCAAATCAGATCCCGAATCCAGTTCTACTTTAATTTTCTTATTCACAATTTCCATTTCAACATATCTTCTTGTGTTTGCATTAATATTTTCCACTCTAGAGGATCTTACTTTACTAGGGTTATTTATATTTCTACATACCAATGCTTTGTGACCCATCATATAACACGCTCGGCACTTTTTATGTTTAAAAAGCAATTTTTACGCCAATGCTATCCACCGCATCGTAACATGCAGAAGGGGGAGTTTTATTTTTACTAGATTTTTGTCAAACGTAGTTCAGTATTTTTTCTGTTTGGCTTTATAATTTTGTTTTGTCTGTGGAGAGGGTACAGACGTAAATTTCTTTTTACCTTTCTAATGTACGCTACTCATGACTCTTCAATGTCTTTGCTATCTTTCTTTATGCTGAGGCATTTCTGGCAATCTTCTGACAATTTTTGTAAGGTTAGACCTGGCTCGTTTTGCACTTTTGTCAGCATGCGTTTCTTCATTTCGCTGTCTTTTGCAGCAACTAGTCCTTGGACAAATATGAAACGCTTGAAATTGTCTGGGGTAAGTTCCGACAATTTAAAATCGTCGCAACATTTATTGACGATAGGTGCAAAAGTAGAATAGTCCTCGTTTTCGTCTTTTCTGAGATTAAAGCATTTCCACCTTTTATGGAACAACGAGAATTTTGGGCTAAATAGCTCTGTGAGACCTGCCATTGCCTCATCGAACGTTAGATCATTCGTTTTTTTAGAGAGAATATAGTCTACGAACTTGGTGTGTTAGTCCTCTGACTAATTTCCTGAGTAGAAGTCTTAGTTTTTTTCTTCTCGCTCCAGTGCTGACAGTCGATATTAAAAATATCATCGTATCGCCGGTAATATACTCCGAAATATTTATCATCCTCTACTGAGTAATTAAAAATTTCAATCGCGTTCCACACCACATCTTGTGAAAATGTCTCATTCTCCGTGTTCCTATACTGGACTGTGCTTGTTAATTTTAATAACAGTTCTTGCGTTTGTGTTTGTTTTTCCTCGTTTGCCTTTTGCATTTTAATTTGTGTATCGTCATTTTACTTTTGCATTTCCATTTGTCTTTTTTGTATTTCTGTTTGTCTTTTTACGTTTTGCATTTACATCTCCATTTGTCTTATTTCGTTAGCCTTTTGCATTTCCATCTGGTTCATTTCTAATCGATATTGTCTTTCTTCCGTTCTTTTTATAATTTTGAGTATTCCCTTTTGAAAATCTTCCATTTTGTTTGAATCAATATGTAGCACACTCTGTTAAAGTGATTCGGGGGTTGGGAAGAAAAAAATCGTCACGATTTTGTTCTGCAACTTGTACGCGAATCTGTTTCGCCAATTTGATGTTGTCGACTCCTCTTATGTGATAATCGATGTCCTCGATTCTAAGTTTTTTCTTGATGTTATGCGTAAGTTCGTTCTTTTTTGTCGTCCATTTGCTTTTTACGACAGATATGACAACGTCTTTTTTTGTGTGTGCACTTGTTAGAATCCTCGTTTGCCAAATTACTGTTTGGCGAGAATGTATTTTTTCTCCGCGTGAACTTGTATGAATACTTCGTCGCCAAAATTGTTGATGCGACTGACGTAAAAACAAGTATTTGCCTCCGCGTGACTTGTTCGAATATTCGTCGCCAACTTATTGTTTGGCAACTGACTTGAGAACGTATTTTTCCTCCGCGTGAACTTCTTCGAATCTTCGTCGCAAAATTGTCGTGGATTCTTGTTTATAAACCACACGATATAATAATAACACAAAACAAATTTGAGAGGAAAAAATGTAAGTGCATTAAACAAAAGATATATAACCTGTACAAGGTTAATAGGTTCAGGAATAGTTGTTAGAGGAAGTCAAATATCTGCAAAGAAGTCCAGGAATAAGTCTATATTTCTTGCTGACCAACGAGCGGTGTTCAAGTGCTCTGGCTAACAATTCAACACAACTGACAACACAAGACACCGTTCTCTGTAGGCAGAATTATTTGTATACTATGGAAGATTCCACAGTGTGTGTAAATAGGGGTGACACCCCAACAAATATTTTGAATGAAAACAGGGAGAAATTTAATATGAGATATTAAAAAAAACACCAAACAATAAACTTCACAACTCTTTTAAATTGACATGTTTGATTTAATTAAAAAATTCAACTTTGAGAAACAATCTAACCAGTTCCAGTTTCTTCTAAAAAGGTACATTAAAATGATCAGGAACTCTAATAAGATGTGGATTAATGCAGATAAATCTAAAAAAGAAAAAAAAAAGAAAATATAGAAAATTTTTAAAAGAAAAAAGAGAAAAAAAAGGAGAAGGAAAAGTATAAGGAGAACGGGGGTTAAAATGTTTTCTAGATTATATTACTTTGTTAAGTTTATTAAAATTGAGTTATTTTGAATTTGTCTTTCTTGGAATTAACCTGACAAAAGCGGAGTTTTATGTCAACATAAAATAAAATCGTCGGTGATGGTGGATTTTATAATATTTCAGTATAAACAACCTCTCTGAAGATGTCACATGTGAACCGAAAGCTTAGAAGAAAACCAATAAATAATTATCCAAATGTTGGAGAATTTTTGTCTTTATTTTCAACTGAAATTAAAGCAAAAATACGACGTTTAGAACGGCTCATGATTAAACGTAATAGACATTCATTGTCTCTTATATTTAATAGCATATGTTTAGAAAATAACTTGCTGCCTCGATATACTATATATATATATATATATATATATATATATATATATATATATATATCCCGGCCAGAATCAAGTGGGTATGTCTAGCCACACCGATGAGCTGTGACACAGCGAAACGGGCATGTATGTGGATGACTAATATATATATATATATATATATATATATATATATATATATATAAAGATAGATAGATACATAGATAGATAGAGACAGATAGAGAGAGAGATAAATTGACTTGCGCCACTGCAATCATATCTTTATAAACAACAAAATTTAGACATATGGATATGGCAAAAATTCGCATATCAGGTTGAGTCATAGCCTGAAGGTGTTATCTGTTTTCACTAAGAAATTTACTTATTCTGAACATTTTCCATGGAAGAAGCAATAGAGCAGTGACAGGGTTACTACTTTTTCTCTGTGAAAGAGTGTTAAGGAAAGAAAATAATTCCTCACCCAAACTTTTCGCCTCTATCGAGTTTAGAACGTGAAGATTTTTGTATGAAGTCAGTTTGTAGACGAGGTTGCATTGACATATATTTGATGTATTTTTCGTCATATTGAAAGATATGTGTATTTCTGTTATTTTTGCTATAGAAATCATCTTTAAGCTTTCGTGGCATATTGTTTCCAGTTTGAAGTTTAACTTTTTGTCGATAGCTCGGACCCTAACAAGTACTACAACTAGAAACAATAGCAATTACGATGTGGTTACAGCTACTCAAAACCTCCCAATCAGAGAGCTTGTTGTCGGATGCAGTTTATAGTCATAACCAGGGCTTTAAACATTTAGAATAATGTAAATAAACAAAATATAAAGGTCCCTACAAGAATCAGGCAAAATCCCCCAAAAATAAATAAATAAATAAATGCTGAATATTGACACAGCAGTCAGCCAATAAATGATAAAAGAAAAAAAAGGTAGATTACGTCTAGCTTAGCGAGAGGAACAACATCTATCGAAAGCACAGGCATGATGGTAAAATGAAAGAAAACAAAGATAGTAGGAACATAGCTATGACCTTTTCCTTAATAATGTAGTGAAAGAAATCATATAAAAAAACCTGAAGACGGTTTCTAATAAGATCTGAACTTATGTCAGCACTAGGCAACATGAAGAAGACGAAAGTAGAAGAAAAGCTGACATTCTCCTAATGATAATGACAGGCATAGACGATTTTTAATAGATAATTTTACCAGGTGCAATTGAAAGCGAATTTCATTGGAAAGTCAGCTTAATAAAGCACGTAACTTATCATTAGGATTCTAATGAATACTACTCGACGTTCAATTAAACTGGCAAATAGAGCAAGAACATCGTCGCCTTTTTTCAGATATTGAAATACAAAAAAAATCTATTAAAAGAAAACAAAATTCTATAATACTCAACAATAGAGATACAGAAGATGATTGCCTATATTTCATTGATTACACAAAAGTATTTCATAGGGTAAGAAACAGAAACCTGCATGAAAAATTAGAAAACTATTAATGTACGCAAGGAAGATATTCGAGTAATTCGTAGTCTTTACTGGGAACAACAATAAATCGAGAACGAGATTCAAAAATACGCCCATAAAAAAGTTGAGTCCAAAAACATTACGCTTTCTCAAAAGAGTTATTGGACAAACTCGTCAAATAGGTAGATACATGGCTTTCGCTATCTTTGCTATCCTCAATAGGCTCTGGTAGGTTTAGATTTTCTAAACCCTCCTTCTTCATTTTGTCTCCAAGAACTTTTAACTGATATTTCCTGATCTTTATTATATTTTTTTCTTTGCCACTTTCGTTAAGAATTTTTTGCTTGTTACTCGCTTAGTTAATGGAATTCTTCTGTAGAACTTAATTTCTGTTGAGTCGCTTTCTCTTTATGATTGAGAAAATTGTCCAGCTTTCACCGCCATATAAAAGAGTGGATATCACATGACAATCTAGCGATATCTTTCTTTTCTTTGGTTCTAAAGATTTTTGTGTTTCTCAGAACATTGGGTAGGTTTTGAAAAGCCTTTATTCGTAGTCAAATATAGTGTTTGGATTGCGGTGTCACATTTTTCCTCCTATGTTAAAACAGTTACCAGATATTTAAACTTCAGTAATTGCTTGATTTTGATATCAATAAATTTTAACTAAAATCTATAGTTTTTCTCTTGCAAATGAGTGTACCCTCTGTTTTTTAATTAATGGTTAATAGGTTTTTTTCTCATTTATGTCTACTAGACCAGGAGATCCTGTAGTTTTCTTTCAATGTCAGTCATCAGTACTTGATCACATGACATAACGATAACTTACTCGGTATAAATTATTAATCTTAAAAATTTATAAGACATATATTTTAAAGGCAGTTTCGGAAAAGTGTAATTTTCTTAATAAGATAAAGAAAATCATTAATCAAATTACGGTAAACATTAACTGAAAAACAAAATTTTCTTGCATTCCATAAAAAGATATCTCTGCTGTGAGTTAGGTATTAGGTACCTCAATATAATATTGATACAAACTAATTTAAATCTCTAATGTGTAGTTGCAACAATGAACACAGATTGAGATAAATCTATATAATATCCAGTAAACGCTGGAATATCATCACGCAGTTTAGTGTAAGATTTCCACTGATATGGAGCAGAACGATTATATTAAAAAAATTGGTATGTCTTCTTCTAGAAAAAATTGTTCTGCTTCCTTAATTTCTCCAGAATCGATCCTACGCATTTATAAAATCTAACATTTCTCCATTCATTGAATATTGCTTCTCAATCTCGCATAACATTTCTAATATGTATTTCAGAATGCTTGACATTCTCCAAGTATGACTCTGTAACATTATATGTACGTGGGTCATTCAATAAATAAGGTGAATCTTTTGGCATAAGGACTTCTAATACAGATAGAAGCATACGGTTTTTTTTATTATTTTTTAACGTACTCTCCCAGCAGTGTCACACACATTTCTCATCTGTGCACAAACTTCTGTATTCCCTCAGAGTAAAAGTCTTTGAATTGATGTCTCAGCTAATCGATCACAGCACTTTTGACTTCATCGTCACTTTCAAACTTCGTGCCTCTCGTGGACGCTTTCAAGAGACCAAATAGGTGAAAGTCTGAAGGGGCAACGTCTGGGCTGTAAAGGGGACGAGGGAGCAGTTCCCAGCCCAACTCGTTGATGATTCGCAACGATTGTAACTGCAGTAAGCATCTTTGGCATCCACTGGCAGCTGGCCTTCGAGTAGACAAGGTCATCATGGACAATTTTATGTGCTGTCCCAACAGATATGCTCAAAATTTTTGCAATGTCTTCAACTGTCACCCTTCTGTTAGACTGAATGAGGTCATTGACTGATTCGATCATCTTACTTCTGTAGGCCTCCCAGACCTGTCTTTATCCTCAACACTGCTCCATCCTTCTTTAAACATTTTAGCCGACTTGTAGACATTTTTGGCTGAAACATGAGACGCCATATACAGTTCCTATAAATTTCAATGGTTTGCACGCTTCAGCAACCAAAAACTTGATAACTGACCTCTGTTCAATCCTGGAGCATGCTTCTTGGTCGGCTACCTTTGTTAATCTGCAAAACTCTCATATTTATTACAATCTGCAAAAAATTAAATTCCTTTGAAAAATAAGTACAGGAAAAAAAAATTAAAAAACGTAAGCTTTGTTCTGTATTAGAAGTTCTTATACCGAAAATTTCAAATTATTTATTGAATAGCCCTCGTAGAAGTCCTTATACAGAAAAATTCACCTTATTTATTGAACGACTCTCGTAGAAGTCAGTCAGTTAAGTGCCATACGTGAAACACATTTGGGCGATCATATCTCGAAAGAGACATGACTGACTGGGCAGAAGATTATCCCGCAGTAGAAGTACTTATTTATAGAATGACCCTCGTAGAAGTCCTTATACCGAGAAATTCACCTTATGTATGGAATGACCCTCGTGGAAGTACTTATACTGAAAAATTCAGCTGATTTATTGAATGACCCTCGTAGAAGTACTTATAGCGGGAACTTTACCTTATTTATTGAATTATCCTGGTAGAAGTCTTTATACAGAAAAATTCACCTTATTTATTGAATGACCCACGTAGAAGTACTTTTATAGGAAACTTTACCTTATTTATTGAATGACGCTCGTAGAAGACTTTATACCGAAAAATTCACCTTATTTATTGAATGACTCTCGCAGAAGTACTTATACCTAAAAATTCAACTTATTTATTGATGGACCCTCGTAGAAGTCCTTATACTGAAAAATTCACCTTATTTACTGAATGGCCCTCGTAGAAGTCCTTTTAGCGAAAACTTTACCTTATTTATTGAATGACGCTCGTAGAAGTCTTTATACCAAAAAATTCAATTTATTTCTTGAATGACCTTCATAGAAGTCCTTATACCTACAAATTCACCTTATTTATTGAATTACCCTCGTATCTTTGCTTTTCGGTTTCAATTTACTTTTCCACCGACGTAACGTAGCATTTCTGTGAATTTTATGCAAAAGAAAAAAAGTCGTGTAATTGTTATGATGAGATTTCCTCTTTGATACTGCAAACTGATGAATTTAACCGCAGTACTAGAATGCCACACTGGTCTCTTAATCTAATTGTGATATAATTAATAGGTAATGAATACCTATGCAACTTGTTTCCCCCTCACTGTAATGTGATTGGCTGGTGTCAGCCATAAATACAAATGAAGACAGGGACATCCAGAGGGAGACCTAGATATCTTTCACTAGAGATCTTCCACTAGAGATTTACTTTTACTATTGACTACGCCTACGTCTCCGGATACTGCATCCGCCGATTACGTCTACAAACTAGACTGACTTACCCGGTTACATTTGCCTCAAATTAACTACCTCGAATTGATATATATCCCTTTCCCGGGACATATCAACTTGTTAAAATTGCGAGTCAAAAATTCTATTTTAATAAGTTATTCTCCTGAATTTTTTTATTGTGGTACTCACTTCTGGCGTCCAGTCTTTCTGTCAAATTCGTCATTTGTTAGTGTTTTTTCCGAGATTGAATGACTATATCTTTTTGCAATTTTCTAAGTTTGAAATTCTTTAGAAGTACATTAACAATGCTATCGCTCTCTGTTCTACAATACATTCACACTTTTTCATTAATTCGTTGGTCAGCCTCTTCCCACTAGCTTTCTTGATCTCGATATATATATATATATATATATATATATATATATAAATATTGAAATTAATAAGGTAAGCTTCATACATACAGGCATACCATGGTGAATTACGTGATGGAAACCAGTCGGTCGTTTTGTGTTTCTTATTTATATTCCATCTTTTGTAAACATCTACAGATTCCTGTAAGTATGAAGCTTACTTTATTAATTTCAATTGTAAAACTTTGTACCAGTAATAATATGTTTAAATTCATATATATATATATATATATATATATGAAAAATTAAGGCAGACACGTTATTTCATGGTAAACTGAAGTACTGATATATTTTTTCTTAAATTTTCTTTTTTAAGAGAGCGACCTTTATTTTTATTCGGGTTTTTTTTAGGTCTTTCTTAATTTCATTCGTGTAAAATCTTTTGTACAATAAAAACTGATGCTGACGATGGTTTGCCTGAAAGAGACCTATACTTCCGATTTACCATGAAATAATGTGTCTGCCTTAATTTTTCTTATATTTGCTCTATATATATTTATATACATGTATATTTAGAGCTCTATTAGAGAGTTACCTACCACTGTATGTACAGGATACTCCTTTGGATTCTTCTATATTTACACCGCATGCTGATATATATATATATATATATATTACCTTCTGTCACACTAAGTGTTTCTTTTTTATGTCTTAATGTAAGATAGTCAATAGTAGATACATCAATATATATGTTGCCGTCATTTTAGTCAACACGGGCATATTGTACTTGAATCAAAGGTAGATAATGTTATTTAGTACATTCAACAAAGGAATCAGCAATAAAACTAAACGATTATACAGGAATATAGATGTTTGAAAATGTAACAATAATTTAAAAAATTTAAACTTCGAAGACTTCGTAAATAGTTCTACGTGCAGTGTCTCTTCTGGATGTTAGCAGTCGTGGCTCTTCACAGTCTTCAGTCCTTTAATTGTTCTTAATAACTTTTGTTATCTAAGTTCTGCTCCGACATACATCTACTGATTCTCGCAAGGTCGGTTATCTGTTGTTTTCTTTTCTTACTGCTAACTTTAATCAGTCTTATGAGTATCAAATTTTCTAAGTATTCTTTCTTTATTCTGTGCCCTGTAAATGGCAACTGGCTCTGTCAGGTTTTAAATAAAATGTCATTTATATTTCTTTTTTGTCTAGAACTTCATCAATGCATTAATGTTTGGTCAATATTGTCCTCAGCATCCTTCGGTAGAACCACACTTTTGTTGCTTCACGTGTTTTCTTCTGCTGCCATATAGGAGGATTTACATTAAACAGAAGTTCAATACTCTTCTCTTTTTTCCATTTCTCCTAACAACTAGTTTAGATTTTGGAAGACAAATTTGATTATCCCAGTTTGATTTCGGATTTCTGTAAGATGGTTTGTATTCAGAGAATCTCGCAGAGATTCAAATAAGTTCATATAACAATGCCATATTAAAAAAAACATAACAAAGAAATTCATTCTGAAAAGTGTAATCTGTTGCCCGGAGGTAATTTAGAAAACAATATCTTAATTATTTCTCTAATAAATAATTGAGCAAAGAAAAATTTACGGAAGTCGTTTTTGGATAAATAGTATCACATTCTTAAATCTTGATGTGTCATGCCTCATCAAAACATGAGTGATAATTACTCTCCACATCTTCCTTTACTTTGTAGATCTTAATAAATGTGTTGTTCTTTTCTGTCACTCATGCGTTTATTAAGTTTGTGAGTATTAGATTTGAATTCCTCATTACATGTTCTAGGAAACTTAACTCTCATTTGTTGGTGATAAATATTAGTTTTTATTATGTTTCTATTTTCTCCCAAACTATGTATTTGCACACATGTTCAGACTAATCTATCCTCAGCATCCTCCTGTAGAACAACATTTATATGCTTCAAGTCCCCGTCTTCTCCTTGCACAGAACTCACGCTTTTACCGAAACACACATATTACGTAGTCATTTAGTTATCTTTCCCTTGTTTCTAGCAAATTTGTTTTTCTTAATATTATGCTTTAGCTTTTGGAATAAATCTGAACTATTCAAGTACACCTTTTGTATTTAAGTGTCAAACTTTTTGTCCTTTGTGAAAACATTTCCAGAATATTTAAATTTCTAAATTTGCTTTCGTTTTCTCCGTTTTGTTTTTGCACTGTGGACTCATCATTTTTCTTGCAGTTGATGTTTAATCCTTCATTCTCGTTTTCGTTCATTAACTTTCGTAGTAACTTCTCTAGCTTTTTTTTCTGTGTCTGCTACCAACATAGTCTCATCTACACAGCTTATACTGTGAAGATTGTGGCCACCAGTATTGAAATCTGGTGAGAATTCTTGCTTTCTCGGAATCGCTTTTCTTCATAGTTTCAATAAGTCCTGTGAGTTTGAGTTTGAGGTTTGTTTAACGGCATATCAATCTCTCTGGGTTATTTAATTCCAAAAAGATGAGATTTTAATATATTTTTTAATGTTTGATTCTGGTGAAAAGTTTGATTTAGTCATATTTTGAATAAATGTTTTAAATTATTTTTTTTTATTTTAGAAAACTGAAGTTGTCTTCTAATTTTTTATTCAAAAATGTATTTCTGGTAATAATTTTTCTTTCTAAAATATATTATGGCAATAACTTTTTTCCTTGAAAAATGTATTGGTGGTAATATTTTTCCCAAAAAAATCTATAGTTTTCTATAAAAATCTATTTTTATGTATATATTTTTATAAAAGTCTATATATACTTGCATAATGTTTGAGCCCATTTTAAGGGTTAACTATTTGCCTATAGTTGGAACCCTACCAGGTGCTACCACTCCGGGTCAGAGTGGATCTGGGAACAACAGCAATTAAGAGGTAGTATCATTCTCCTCACAACTTCCCTTTCAAAGGCCTTGCTGTCGGATGACCGAGATAACACATCCTTGTCTTACATTTCATTTTACTTTTGTGTATCTGCTGAACTCATTTTCAACCCCTATGCGGCAATCTTCTCACATTGTAGGTACTTGGTGATTCTAATATCCATCCTAAATATATAACAAGATTGCTGAGCCGCCCCAACAGATCTATGGGGCTTACTTCATTGAACGTCATTGTGTAATCTGTAAAACAAAAGTACACGTTCTTCTGCATTTGTAATGCTCCTTGGTAGAAAATGTATTTGCTATCAACCCTAAGCATGCACAATCAAGTGTTTCCACGGAATTACTTTAACTGTTAACGGGAAATGTATCTCAAATAAGATTCCTTATTGTTCTTTTAAATTAACTTCATTTTTATGTGGTTTTGATAATTTAAAATTATTTGGGGTTATCATCACTGTGTAAAAAATCTAGGTCTATGAAAATATTGAATCGAGTTCTGTTAACAAATTCCACATTTAGACTTTTGTTAATTTTTCTACATTACAAATTTAAGCAAATTCATAACATGTATAAATTCATTACGATGTATATAACTGTTACGTACTTATAGAACAGAATGCCTGGCCTAATTGCCTCGTATTTAGTAGAAAAAGGGTTAACAAGGAAAAAATTCAAATAGACTTTCTCAGCCGATCTGATATGTGGAATGACAGCGCGTATGCACCATTTTGGTTGGAATTCTAGACAAATGTGCTGTTGCCAATTTTTTCACAGGAACGAAATTATAGTCGGCACCGCTCGCGTCTGTCATCAGAATCATAATTCTCCCTCCTCATTCCATTATTTCTTGAGGTGGCGGTAGCGGAAAAGGCGGTGAATAATCCTAAGCAGAAGTTACAGAAAAGAGTGTTTGATGGACGCGGCTGGACTGTATTGACGGCACGTCGCAGATCCTCTTCATGTTCACGTTTGAATAGGAACGTTTCGTTCACACTGTGCAGGTCCCTATGCCAGGAAGACACATTCGCCGCAATAGTTTCCCATGTCTTAGGGTCGACTTTGAGTTTGCCTGGGTCAGGGAAATCTTCAACTGATCATTGAATCATCGTTTTGGAGACTCTTGATGCTGGCGAGTTCTCTAAAGAGAATATGGGAGTAGAGTGGGGACGTATTCTGAAAACATATCCCGTCCAACGAAAGCGATGTTAAAAGATGGTAGCCTCCATGCTTGTATAGGATATCCGAAAACACAGAAATCGAATGAATGTTACGAGAATGAATTTCAGTTTTTTTCTGCGGTGTTGAATGAGTAACGAGCGAGGTTTGGAGAAAAAAGAAAGAAAGAAAGAAAGAAAGAAAGAAAGAAAGCCAACGAGAGAAAGAGGAGAAGAGAGACAAATTGAGAAAGATAGTGAGTGATTTAATAAAACTGAGAACGGTGATGATGAACAATTCTACCAGGAACTTATTGACAAAAGTTTTTCGGCGTTGTTTCTATAGATGCTATTTTTAGTTGATACACCTGTTCCTTCTTTAAATGTTATTTCAGTGGCTACACCTGTGTTAGTTGCTATCCCTTTTTTCTTAAAATATGAAATTCATATTAGTCGATAAATCTTAGTAAACAATCATAATAAAAGTTTTTGATTAAAAATAAATCCATTAAATGGTAATTTATGAGATTCTAAGATGTTTTGAGATGTTCAAGGACGCATTCCTAAAGCTAAGCAGAGTATTGAGAGACAGCAAAATTTCGTTGGAAAGAAAGAAAAGACTACTGGACTGTTACGTGATTTATGTCATTTCATATAGCAGTCAATGACGGATAGTTTCCTCAAAGATGAAGTAGAGACTTGAAGCACCAGAAATGTGGTTCTACAGAAGGATGCTGAGGATTTCATGGACCGAACATGTGAGCCACGACGAGGTTTTGGAGGGAATAGAAACAAAAAAGAAACTCATATCAGTTTCGTTCTCGTGTCTATTCTCGTTGTTGCTTATGTGTTCCGTTCATGTTATCCTCAGCATCACTGTGTAGAACCACATTTCAGTTCTTCAAATGAGGAAGAAGCAGTTGAAAGGTGATGAGTAATAAGAGCTTGAAAAATCTGATACGCACAGGACAGATAAAGGGAACAAGATACGGAGGAAAACGACGCGTGACATAGTTGATAGGGTTTAAGCAAATAAATGACAGAGTTGGATTTGAGGAAAATAACAAGATAAAATATATGAAGAGTTATAAGGGACAGGAAAGTGTGAAAGGAAGGATCACCTACGTCCGGATTGGATACGACTCATAACAGAAGAAGAAAAAGAGCACTTCCATTGGTGTTAGGCATATCCAATGCTTCCTGAGATGAAAGAAAAATTCCGAAAATAATTCAGAACACGAAAATCCAAAATGGGATAACTTGAGTTTTTAGTGGAACATTTCTCTGAATTTCTCTCCAGAGTCTACGTACATATCTATTTTAGCTTGCTCAACATTTAGAATTTTCGTATTCCAATTACCGAAATTTCTGTCAGGAACGATTCATGGCTGCACATGCGCACAAATTGCTTATTAGATAACATTGTTTTTACCGCCCATTATTATCCATGTTTGAATCTCAGTCACTGACTATTATTATTACTATTATTATTATTGTTATTATTATTATTATTATTATTATTGTATTTCAATTTCTGCTATGGTCACACTACCTACCAAGTCTACTAGAAGAACTAAGGTAGAAAGTGGTGTTTTGTTATGACTACATTTCATGGTTAGTTTTCCTAACTACCATAACACCACTAGTGATACATTGGCAAAATTCTTTTTAGTGTTTGGGTTGTATTTATCAAAACATTTTTGTATTTCCCTTAAGCTGGTATTTCCAGGTAATTTTTTCAATGTGTCCCATTTTTATTTCCCAAGTGCACGTACTATGACGGTTACAATTCTTGTTTTCAATTTTCACATTTATTATAGTCCTGGGTGTGACGGTAAACTGCATCCGGCAGAACAACCTTTCATAGGCATTAAATGACCCATTAAGGTGTTGATATGCCGTAAACAAAACAAAACCAAACCAAATGACATTTATTATTATTATTATTGAATTTCGATTTTTGCTATGGTCATTCTTTCTACCAAACCTGCTAGAAGACCTAAGGCTAATATCAGTGATTTGTTATGGCAAACATTTCATGGTTGGTTTCTTTCTCAACTCCAATGACATTACTAGTGTTACACGAACAGTTATTATTATTATTATTATTATTTAATGTGTTTTGTCATAAAGGACTAATACACACTATTTAAATCTACCAATTATTCATACATTAGTTAAAGACATTGACTTTCCTGTAATAACTTGACTACAACCCATCATAATGAACGCTCATTCTTTTTATACGAAAATGTCTCAAAATGGACCGTTTAGCAGTTAAGAAATTATGTTTATTAATTTCTGTGAGAATTGCGGTTTCTTCTCATTGAAATTTTTTATAGAAATTATTTTGCATAGCTGTTGTAGAAATGGCGTCCTATTTAAATATTATCTCTTCTTCTGCGTGTTTCATATTCATACTGTTATCAGTATCCTTCCCGTCTAATTCCCTGCTACTTTTCGATTTAACTAGACATTTGTATACATCTTATTCACTATACACAATTAACACACTAATTGTATCAATCCAGAATAGGTGAAAGGAACTACAGTTGTTTACTAATATTTTTGCTATTTTATAGACTATATAATTTTAGATTCCTATACAATATCCAGAGATTCTCTAAAAGTGATCTGTGTGATATACATTCATTGCCACAAAAAGTCATACTTAAAAGTTTTTCTGAGATTCCTAAGAATGTTTTCGATATTTTCAAGATAACCAGAATTTTTATAATATTTCGGAAAACCTTAAAGATTTTCCGGAGTACATACAGTCAGATAGTTAAGTGTCATACGTGATATACGATTGGACGATCATATCGAAAGAGGCATGAAAAAAAGGCAGAGTGGTATAGCCGAAAAAAGGTGTTCCTGTGCGCTATAACGGTCGAGAATGCTGGTGTTTCCTTGCAGGTGATTTCGGCTTCAACTCCCTCTATATTTTCCGAATAAGATTTCCGGATTTCCCCGAGAGTGCTTGTGTATTTAAAACATTTCTAAAGATATTAACGATTGCCCGAGTATTTATAATATGCCCTAACATAATGGATATCACAAGTACCATTCTTTAGGTCGTCTTTATTACTCCAGTACCTTTTTAAATATCCTTGTAATTACTAAAATACTCATTTCTTAATTGAAAATTTACTCAGTTACTTGAGTACTTAGAACAATTCAGGAAACTCTCCACAATGTTTGGAGGATTTCGAAAGCTGTTATAACTATGATCATCTAAACTTATTTATAAATGGAATTTTGTCTCTGTGTGCGTGTGTGTCAGTGTGTGTGTGTGTGTGTGTGTGTGTGTGTGTGTGTGTGTGTGTAGGTGTGTCCGTTACCTATCGACTCCGAAACGACTGAACCTATTTTCTTGATGATTTACACAGTTGTAATATAAGCGTCTGCTAGTGTTCTTAGCTAGGTTTTGTGTCGAAGTACTCCCGATAAATATCGAAAATCGATAATCGAAAAAATAGGATTATAGAAGGAGTGGTCCGATTTTAATCAAATTTGATACACTCATAGACAAAGACATAAGAAACAATATTCAGAAGTTTCAAGGTTGCAATTCATACAATAGTGCAGAAAATCGATAATATATATATAAAAGGCAAGATGTTTGTGTGTGTGTCTGTTTATCTGCCTGTATGTCTGTATTTTTTCAGCATTTTCTTTTAATCAAATTTGATACACTCATAGACAAAGACATAAAAAACGATATTCAGAAGTTTCAAGGTTTCAGTTCTGACAATAGTGCAGAAAATCGGTAATATATATATATATATATATATATATATATATATATATATATATATATATATATAAGACAACACTTTTGTGTGTATGTCTGTTTATCTGCCTGTATATGTGTATTTTTCAGCCCTTTTATTTTAGCTTTTGCTTCGGGTTTGGCTCTAAATAGGTATAATTGTAGTTCTTAGTTTCAGCCATGATACCATTTACTCAGAGGACTTATTTAGCCTTCAAAATTCAGATTACGACGAAAAAAACTTATTTGATATCGATACCAGGAAATCAAAATTTTACTTATATCCATTTTTTTTCTTTCAGTCTACGGTTTCGCTTTAACTGGAAACAACTATTGATTTTTAGTCTTTTGTGCCAACGTCCAAAGAGCCTGAGATCCAGGACCATTGATTAATTTTAAAGATTTCATTACACTCGACCAACCCCGGGCTATACTGCTAGTTAATGATATAACCCTCTCCATTCGATCGAATGTTTAGATGAATATCTGCTAAAATGCAGGGAATTTACAATTTTTATTTCGGTTTTTCTCTCATGTTCTTTTCTGATAGAGTTAGAGTTACTATATCCTAACAGATATTTTCTTCCAAACTGACTGTAGCTCCCTTAAATTAAATTATTTTCGAATTTTATTTTGTTACCTTTAGAAAATTGTTACAGTTTCTTTTCATACGTTCATCAGCAAATTCACTTCTTTCTACTTTTCCCAACATCTAAATTTGTGAGCGTCCACATACAATGCTGTCTATATTAACCTGCATTCAAACATACAGAATATTATCCTGAATCGGTTATCTTTTCATCAAATGCAATTCGATTCAAATTTGTTGTAATTATATTTATTCAATATTTGCCTATATTTCAGAGATGGGATAGTATTTATTCTATCATATAATAATTCTGCTTGTTCCTTCCTTAGTTATTTAGTTACTTAGCTAGTTAGTTCCTCTGTCTGTTACGCCACTTATCTATGCACGAGATTTTCCTTACCCTCTATCTCTTCTCAGCCTTTCACTTCCCTTTGCCAAACGGAAAGGTAGTAAAGAGTGAGAGAGTAGAAGAGAGCCTATCTCATTACCGCATCAGTAGCAGCTTAAGCTGGTGGATTTAGCAGTAATTGTGTGTGTGTGTATATGTATATGTACTGTACAATATAGTAAAAATAGGTAGGTTTGTTTTTGCATCCCGCGACTTAATAACGTAATTTCTGGCCTGTATACTCTTGGCCATTACACAGTTGGTCGTTTCTGTTTACAACAGACACAGGAGCCATGATTTTTCAATCATAAAATAACATATTCTCTTTCAAAATCTTTCCCAAAATAGCATACAGTATTTTGGTGATGGTCTGTGCATATGCCACTTAATATATTATTACTGTAAAATAGCTCTTATGGGCATTACATTTATAGATATATTAATAAAATTACACTCTGTGTTATCGTTATTTTTATTATCCAATACGATTATGTTTGAAGACGTTACTCTCATTTGTAGTATAACAAAATAAAATCATAATTATCCTGCTGTGGAAATTCTACGGGATCAGTCAGTTTACATTTTTCCGACTATTGTCTTCATCTTTGTTGTCATTTGTACTACATTTCGGTCGTTGTACGCTCCGACCTTCTTCAAAATTTCAATATGAGTTCTGGTAAAGTAATAGAGAAAACTACTAGCGTAAAAAAATTACTAGAGAAAACCATTACCATTAAAAATTGCAATATAGCCTCTGGTAAAATAGTTACTTAACATTAAGTTTATAAGTCCCAGAAATTCAATTGTTCTTGTGCTCAATGACTCATGATCCAGTTGATATAGACGTTGATAAGCTTTAGTGATTTTTACCCAAAGAGTTGTGAGTTCAACACCAGGCTAGAGCAGTAGAGTCCAGTTAGAGGAAGATAACGCATGATTGCCAAGGAATGAGAATGATAAAGGGTTCAGTTAAAATTTTCTAGCACCTGAAGAAGTTCGGAGTGTACAACGGACGAAACATCGTACAAATGACAACAAAGATGAAGACAACAGTGTGAATAATGCAAATAGAGTAAAGTTTATTCAAATTCAATATTTTCAAAAACTTATTAACTGAATTTGGTTTCTCTTTTCAAATGCTCACCACGCAACCAAAGCTGTATTATTTTCTGATTCTTTTTTTCTAACCCCGAATATAAGAAATAAGCATATCTAAAAAGACAAAAAATCGGAAATGACAATATTTTCCAAATTGGATCATTTATTGTTTATTTCTTCTGATAATTTATTTCTCAGAGGTTTACCACTGTCTTTTTGCTTACGAATGTAATTTTTTTAATCTCATTATCAGTCAGTCATTTAAGTGCCATACTTGATACACGTTTTGGGCGATCACGTCTCTTTCGAAACATGACTGACTGGGCCGAAGATTATCTCATAGTAGGTTGTCATTGCTTTCTGCGGTAGACTGGTTCACATCTAAGGCTATAGAACCCAATCGATCCTATTATTTCATCCATAACTGGAGGAAAGAGACAGATTAATACATTTCCCAAGGGTATTTGCGCGTAAGTGAATGCAAGGAATTCAACTGGAATTTGAACTCGGCTCCCTTATTTGTCGTTCCGAGTCGATATTCACTGCACCACAACGCACATCTAATCACATCATACAAAGTCAAGAAACTAACATAGGATAACATACTGATAGTAAAAATCTGGGAAAAACATTATTAAAAAAGAGTACAATAATTGAACAGGAATTAAGGAACCAAAATATGGCGATTGACATTGCATTTACACATTTGTATATCAAATATAACTGGAAAAAAGAAAGCTTAAAGGGATTTCCACAAGAATCACTACATGTGAGAGAATAACTTGTTACTAATGAACTTATGGTAAGACTAGATAATACTTTTGTAAGTTGATGAGATATATTTCTATATTTCGTACTACGCTAAAATTTGTGAAATCGAGGTTCGAAAGAAAAAAGGTCATCTCAACAATTAACGTAAACATATTTATTGAAAAGACAACGGAAGCGAGCTTATGGCACTGGCAACCGTATTAACCAATAAAAAGAAATGGAAACTATTAGAATTTATCTCTCCTTTTTTTCCATATCTCATTCATTTTAACAAAAGTGAAAAGTTAAACATCTTAGATTGATAAACGTTTCTTCTCTGTTCATTACTTTTTATTTTGTCGAATTTTCTCCCCATTTTAGCTGTATTTGATCTCAACTCATCATTGTATTTTGTGCTTAATTTCAGAGGTAGAGCGTTTGTGTTATGTTAATTTACCCATGCACAGATGAAATCTTTCAAACTATAAATAAAAATGTTTACTTTGTGCAAAGAGAGGTCTATTCTAGCAGATAGCTATGACAGCCGGAATAATACAGTCACGCTGGTGATTTTTCTCATGTTGTATCTGTTTGTACTCCTGTTTTTTTGTTAATATTATTGTTTATTACTGTTCCGTTTTGTGTTTTTATTTCTGGCCTCTAACCAGGCTACAATAGTTTGTAAATTTTTTATCACTTCACCCCTAACAAGGTGAGAATGCTACTAGTACTTAAAAGTTTACAGGGGGTGAAAGTAAAAGAAAAGATTGAGTATGTGAATGATTTAGGAAAGAGAAAACAGATGAACGAGGTCAAGAAGATAGAAGATGGCAAGTGACGTTTCATTTAAGATTTGGAAGATTGTAGTTATTGTGGAAGCAAGGAAACAAAATGGAACTTTACAGGTTGGATTTGAAAGAAAATAAACGTTTGGAGTAGAAGTGGTGTTTCTATATAGCTATTTCAACAGTAAACTCTTGTGACCTAGTAGCTAATATAATGGAACATTTAATTCATGCAGTCGCACCACAAGAGGCAAAGCTCGTCATAGCAGTTGACATGAAAATATTTGTAGAAGAGACAAAAGGAAGACCCGTCACGTCGATGTGAAAGTGAATGATGTTGATTAATGTGTACACAAGAAACAAGCCAGCGTGATGGCCGATAGATTTAATCGATTTTCGAACAACGTAGTCTTCGGTCAAGAAATTGTGATTTGAACAAAAGAAAGAAAAGAAAACGCCTTGGTTGTTCGTTTTATTGCTAACTGCAAAAAATTAGTGAAATTGATCCGGTGGTGTAGATTAACCTCAGTTTTTGGAAATTATAACAAATTATTCTTTTTCATTTATGTACGCTATCACTTCAGCACGTAGGTGTTCATTGCATTACATGACATCGTATCCATAGTTATCCTTAGTAGATGCTCCCACCACCATTAAACCATCCATTCACTCAAGCTCGTCAGGTAAGTGACTCAGTATCTTTCTTTCTCACTTACCTTCACTATGACCGGTAAGAGTTAACTTTTCCAAGTCCTTCTGCCTCATTATAAGTCTATGGAAGTTAAATTGTCTATCCCTATTTTCGTTTTCATTTTCATTAACATATAATTATTGGTTACTTGCTACGTCTATGGAATTCTGATTAACCTTATGTAGAACAAGATTTCTGTCGCATCGGATTATTTTCCTCGTCCGTGTTGAAATTGTCCATCGCTTACTGCCATATAAGTAGATGGACAATGCATAAGAATTTAACACACTTTTTAACGAAATGTTTACGTTTCTGATCACAGCTTTTACAATGTTTCTTTCAGTGGTCGTATCTCGATGTCACGTCATCTGTTAAATAATTTCCAAGTTATTCTGCTCCTGTTTACTCTTAACATCATTAATTAATTTATTTTCTTCTATGTGCCGTGTCCCTTCCGGGTGTAGGTGATCCTTCTACTGCTGTCTCACAATCCCCGCTCCATCATCCATCTGCTCAAGTCTATCAAGTATGAGGGTCATTCAATAAATAAGGTAAAACTTTCGGTATAAGGATTTCTAATACACATAGAAGCTTACTTTTTTATTTTTTTTTCCTGTAAGTTTTTTTCAAGGGAATTTAATTTTTTTTAGATTGAAAAAAAAATAACTTTGAGAGTTTTAAGATGGCCGACCAAGAAACAGGATCCAGGATTGATCAGAGGTCAGTTATCAAGTTTTTGGTTGCTGATGAATGCATACCAGTTGAAATCCATAGGAAGATGTCAACTGTGTATGGTGCTACATGTTTCAGGCAAAAAATGTCTACAGGTGGGCTAAATTGTTTAAAGACATTTGAAAGTGATGATGAAGTCAAAAATGCAGTGAGCGATTGACTGAAACAACAGTCCAAAGATTTTAACGCTGAGCTTGTGCACAGATGGGAAAAGTGTGTGACACTGCTGAGAGACTACGTTGAAAAAAAGTTAGCTACTATCTGTATTAGAAAGGTTCACCTTTGTAATATTCACTTTATCTATTAAATGACCCTTGTATGTCATGCGTTGTTTTCACTTGTCGCTATTCCCATTTATTTGTCCCGTGAGCATCGATTTCTCCAATCCCACTTTTCTCATTACGTATCCAAAAAATTCTGCCGTCTTTTCCTGATGTTAAATATCAGTTTCCTTCTCGAGTCTATTCTCTCCAATACCTCATCGTTGCTTATATGTTCCGTTCCTGTTATCCTCAGTATCATTGTGTTTTTTCTTCATCGAGGTTAGAAAAAATGAATCAGAAAAAATAATATGGCTTGGGTTGCCTGGTGGGCATTTGGACAGAGAAACCAAATTCCAGTTAATGAGTTTTTGAAAATATTGCATTTGAATAAATTTTACACAATTGAAAGACTGACATCACATAGCAATAAAGTAATGTCACCTTTATTGTCATTGAAATTTTCATGTTTTTTAATACTCTTCAGCTTCTGGGATGCATCATTGGACATGCTAATACGTCTTCAGCTTTCAGTATCGCAATTTCTGTATGCACAGGTGTTAAAATTTCTGCACCTGTCTGATTTTACCATCTCGAAATTGTAATTAGAATTTTGGGCTCGTCTTATTACTGATGACTATGCATTTAGTTTTCTTGTAATTTAAAAGTAGTCCTTCCTTTCCGCTTTCTTTAACTGCACTCTGTAGGAGGGTTGTATTTGCTTAATTTATTTCCCAAATTACTGAATTAGAATCTTTGTTTTGCTTCTTTTAGTTTTCGTATTTACTTTTCATATTTCAAGTAACGTAACACACACACACACGCACACACACATATAATAGGAGTTGTACGAACAAATGTTGTAACAGTTTACTCTTCGCCGTAATTTAATTTTATGATAATTAGCGGAGCAATATTTACAATAATATTTTTATTATTCGTGGTTATAATAAAAACATAATTTACTGCAACGCAAAAGATTTCGTGCTTCGGCACTATTTGTTAGTAGCACATCCGACTGGAAGATGAGGTACTTGTAAATAGTACCAAAAACTACAGCTCTTGTGTTAGATTAAATTATGGTTTTATGAAATTAGAGTAGATAGATCTATCTATCGACCGGTTCACACACCACCCACGTCTATTGAACAGCTGAAGAGACTCATCCTTGTTCCCTGTTTAGGATGTGGTTCCCGGCTTTCTCTTTTCCAATCTTTTCACTCTTACGTAGCCCCCTGCGCTTCAGTGGCGTTACTGCCTCGCTCGGGGTGATACGATTAAAAAAAAAAGATAAAAAAAATATAACATATATATATATATATATATATATATATATATATATATGTATGTATGTGTGTGTGTGTGTGTGTGTGTGTGTGTGCCGCATATCTTCATTCAAGCATGTGTCATTAAATAATATAGACACATAATATCTATATTTTCAATAATTGTTCTAGTTCTTTAATTATTTTTAAATAATTTTAAATGTTAAATTGGAATTCATCAAGAAGGGCGCCGTAGTTCTTGGTATTGCTAGTACTTTCCATCTACACTGAGGTCATTTTCAGGGGTGAATTGCTAAGTCAAATTTAACGTAACTGTAATTGTTTGGGTTGTGAATACTCTTGAACATGCTCTGTAATAATTATTTTGAAATTTACCATTTGGTTTACAGTTTTTTTTAAAATTAAGCGTTCCCAATGAAGGATAGGTAAACACATATGGTAAATAGCAACATTGTGTGAAATGTAAATCAACTTAAATGTATTTAAAAAAATGTTATAATTTTCATAATAAATCTTGTTCAGGGGTTCAGTGTTGGTTAATTGATTATATTATATATACACACACACGCATATATATATATATATACATATATATATACCGAGAGATTACTAAGGTTTATGCGGAACAAAGCAGAATAGCCACTCAGTTTTGAGGGTTATTGAATTTGAATTATATTATTGTATGATCATTTAACCTGTAATGGTTAAGGTTGTACTGATCGAAGAAACATTTTCATGAGGGTCTGTTTACTAAGTACCATTTCTTAGGATTAAATTTTATTCTTACTAATGGAATCCGAAGTGAATGGAATGGTTAGCCTTATTAGCGGTTCTTAGCTGGAACGCCAGAGCATGTAGAACTAAAGAATGTAGCACAAAATATCATTTTTCATGGAAACAACGACAGATTAGAGAGAAGGTGGAAAGGGAAAAACTCATATGATAATCTTTGATCTCGAATGTGGCCGGTGATTTTAACAATGGTAATTGCCTTTATGTGAAGAAGACAGGTGTAGACCAGTTATCTAACGAACAATATCGCCAGGAGCATTATTCCTTTCAAATGTAACTAAGCTGGATAGTTCAGAGGCTAGGAACGAGATTAAATTAGTTTCAAAAGAAATCGTGGGACTCCGCATGTGTAGCCTCTTTAGTATTGGCAAAAATCGTCAGGATTGACCACCAAGGGATTTCACATGTCTGCGATTACAATACTCTAGAAACCGTCTCATGAAATTAACACCATTGGAAACCTTACGTACATACATTTACCAACCCACTCAGTTTGCTTCATACAATATGGTTGATCTAGCTATTTCTTTTGGGGATTAAGAAGAATAGCGCCATGATATCATAGGAATCCGAGCTTGGTCGAAAATGTAACGATGATGATCGAAAATTAGTATATTTTAAAATTTAAATTTACATTGACTACTGGGTCATAATTGAGAGCCACACCTTCTTTTCTTCGATTTTGTCTTCTTCTATGTGCAGTGCTTCTTCAGAATAATGGTGATCGTGTCTCTCCGTGACTTCCTCTTACAGTTATTTTAACTTTGCCCAAATTTCCGCTTAACTTTCCGCCATCCATTCACACATTATGGTCAGATCAACTTCTGTATTATATATGTCCGTTTTGCCTATTGTAAATCCCCGCTTTTTCATTATATTTCCAAGATAATTGAAATAATTTTTGTTTACTTTTTACCTTAAGACTTATTTATAATGGTTACATGTTTCGTCTATGGTTTTCTTATGCATTCGTCTGTCGTCTCCAGTCATCATTTGTGGAGATATTATTCAACATTTATTGCCTTGTAGACAGATTAATATTGCATAACAATACCGGAACATATATTATTGCCATATTAATTTTACATATCTAAACTTATTTATAAATGGAACTTTGTCTGTGTGTGTGTGTATGCGTGTGTGTGCCTCTGTGTGTGTCCGTTACCTATAGTCTCCGAAACGGCTAAACCGATTTACTTGAAAATAGTTTTACTATAAGCGTCTGCAAGTGTTCTTAGTTAAGTTTTGTGTCGAGGTAGCCCGATAAATATCGAAAATCGATAATGGAAAAAATCGGGTGATGAAAGAGTGGTCTGATTTTAATCAAATTTGATACACTCATAGACAAAGACATAAGAAACGATATTCAGAAGTTTCAAGTTGCAGTTCTTACAATAGTGCAAAAAATCGATAATATATATATTTATATAAAAGGCAAGTTGCTTGTGTGTGTGTGTGTGTGTCTGTTTATCTGCCTGTGTGTCTGTATTTCTTCAGCCCTTTTATTTTAGTTTTTGCTTCTGGTTTGGCTCTAAGTAGGTATAATTGTAGTTTTTAGTCTCAGCCATGATACCATTTACTCAGAGGACTTATTTAGCCTTCAAAATTCAGTTTACGACGAAAAAAACTTATCTGATATCAATACCAGGAAATCAAAATTTGACTTACATCTATTCATTTCTCTTTCAGTCTACGGTTTCGCTTTAACTAGAAACAACTTTTGTCCTTTGTGCCAACGTCCAAAGAGTCTGAGATCCAGGACTATGGATTAGTTTTAAAACTTTCATTACACCCGAGCAACGCCGAGCTATACTGCTAGTTTTGCTATATTTACCTTACTTAGTTGTACTAAGAAACTAAATATCCTGTTGATATCAGTTTTCTCATTTCAATTTGTTATTCTTTTTTTCTATTCGTTTAATTGCGCTACCAATAGTAACGAAAATATTACTCTGCCGACAACTCGAAAAAACAAAAGACCAAGCAAACTTGTACGAACATATAAGGTAATCTCCGTAAAAAAAAAAGTTTAGTGCTTTCCTTTTCAATAACGTTATCCTTATTTAACTCAATCACGGTAAACACGACTGGCAAATGTGGGTAAAAGTGGCACACCAGCACCTGATCAAAAATAGAAACATCAAAATCCATTTTTTGTATTAAAACCTTTGGCTTTCTGATGTAATGAATATGGACACACCTTGGTTCCCTACTCGCTGTAATTGGATTAGCTGGTATCAGCCAAAAATACAACGAAGGCAAGGACATCGATAGAGTAAGTGAGGGAGATCTACCAGTCTTTCCACTAGAGATCTATTGGTCTACAATTGATTACGCGTACGTCTCGGTACACTGTAAACGACGAATACGACGATTACAACTACAGACTAGATTGTTCTACCGGATTACTTTTGTTTTAGCCATTTCACAACCTCGTATTGGTATACATCCCATTCCGGGACATATCATTTTCATAAAGCAGATATCATCATTTTTTAAGACATCTGTAAAAGAGAATAGAATAAAATAGTCTATGATTCAGTCAGTAAGATGCCATACATGATACACATTTGAGCGATCAGGTCTCTTTCGAGACATGATTGACTGGGCAGAAGACTATGCAGAAGTCGGTTGTCATTACATTCTGCGGTAACTGGTTGCCAGCCAAGGCTATAGAACCGAATCTGACTTGTTATTTAACTCATAACTGGAAGGAAGAGACGGATTAATACTTTTCCTAAGAGTATTTGTGCGTAAGTGAACGCAAGGAATTCAACTGGAATTCGAACTCGGCTCCACGATTTCTCCTTCCTACCTGATATTCACTGCACCACAACGCACATCCGGTGTCTATGATTAAGAGAAGAAAATAAATTAGTTAAAAATGCAACCACATAGATTGTTTGAAATACACGGTTTTTCTAAAAGACAACAGCAGTTGACATTCTTAAAAATAAAAAAAATCCCGTACTGATGATCTACATTTTAAATATAAGGGATAGATTTTGCTTTATTTTATATGGGTCTGCAGCTGTTTGTATATATATACGCCTATTTCTTTTCTTCTTCCTTTCCATAATTTTTCTATGTGCTAATTCATATGTCTGTCTGAACAAGTCAATAGTTCAGATTTTGTTATTCAGTTAAGTGTCGCTGGAGAAATATTTTCTGTTATCGTTCTTAATAACGAAAGCAATATCCTAATATATACGAGACGATAAAAACGGCTACAACATATTTAATCATTCCCTTCATTTCTCGAAATATCTCTGTATTCAACTTCGGTAGCATTTTTAAGAAGTCATTCCTTCCCGATTCCAATCATCCTAAATTATATCGATAATAATCATATTTATACCTCAAATATCCCTACCAATGCCATTGGTACTTTTCAATCAAAACTCAAATTTTAAATATCAAATATGAGTAATGACTTTAGGCTTGCATTCCTTATTGGAAAACCAGTCTTCGTTTAATCTTCTTTCTAACAATTGTTTCTTTAGTAGAAAGGATATATGTATAAAAGTCAGTTAGTTAAGTTCCACACATGATACACGCTTGTGGGGTTCATGTCTCGAAAGAGACATTACTGACTGGGTTGAAGATTCTCCTGCAGTAGGTTGCCTTTGCTTTCTGCGGTAGACTGGTTGCCAGCCAAGGCTATAGAACCCAATATGTCCTGTTATTTAACCAATAACTGGAGGGAAGAGACTGATTAATACCTTTCCCAAGGGTATTTGCGCGTAAGTGAGCGAAAGGAATTCAACTGGAATTTGAACTTGGCTCCCCGATTTCTCGTTCCGAGCCGAATCCGCTGCACCAAAACGCTTATGTATAACAATTGTCTTTACTTTTTTTTAATCAGTAGCGACTTTATAAAAAATGCATAATTTGCAAAGCAACAGAGTTGATTTATTAATTATGTTCTTGCTATTACATACGTTGAAAGATCAATATATCAAATCATTTCACCCCAAGCAATGTAATAGAGTGACTAAGAATATGAGAGAAAGAAAAACATTATTAAGGAGCGGGAACACTTTTGCAAATCAGGGTTCACTTAAAAGCAATAAACTGAAAAAGCGATCTATACCGTGAAGTGTGAATATATTCGCATAGAGCTTACAGTTGCATCAAGTTATTTCAATTGTATAATGATGAGCTCTCAGTCAAGTACAACACTTAGGTTTGAAAAGTCAAGACGCTATAATGGAACGCTCATTAAAAAATTACAGAAAAAATGAAATAGAAAAAAACAAAGGAGCTACTTTAGTGAGGCCGAGATGCCAGGTCAATGCCGATAACATAACTTATAGGAACTTATTTTTGGCATATTAAAAACTTTTGTGTTTCTGATATAGTTACCGTTACATTTCATCTTCAATATTCTACAGCCTTTTACGTGTAACAATTCTTTGAATGTGGTATATAATAATGGCTGGCAACTCGTATTTGAAGATACCCGTCATTCCAAGGCTGCTAGTTTCTCGTCATTGCATACACCAGCAGAGCCTAACGTTAGTTTATATCTTAACTATGCTGAATGGACCTTAGTTTCAGTTTCTGGGAGAGAGCGCGGCATCTAGCGTACAAAAACGGTCTTAACAAGGTTAGGGCGCACAAACCCTCGGATGACTTGTGGCTTCGAGCGGGCACAACCATCGACGACTGCTCAAAAGGAGACGTTTACCGAATTTCACTCACATGGCCTTGCTCAAAAGTGCCGCACGCTGGGATCAATTCCTCTAGACCGGTAACATCAAGAAGCCATCATCAACGGTGTTGAGATTCGAACCCTGGCTTTATAGTCAGAAAGCGAACGTTCTAGCAACACCACCGAAACTCCATATAGCATAGTATAAGATAGAATAAATTTCCTACTTTTCCATCAATAGCTTGATTGCTTTTCTAAATTTTGAGGATGTTTTTTTGAAAAAGAAAATTTAAATTGTTTTGTTTTGATTAATACTATCATTTTGATGTTTTTTATATGTTGCTACATGAGACATAAAACACACTAAATGTATAACAAACTTATTACTTTGCCCGGAACGTCAATTTCAATTTTGAAGTAAATTAGAAGTCAAACAATGTTATGTCATTAAATTTTATTTCGATAAATTATAAACCATTTTGTTGCACACCATTTCTTTATTTTATCTTCAACTTAAAGTTTCGTCTTCACATTATTTCTTTGTTGTTTTTTTTTTCGGCAAAGAGATCATTAAAGTACTTTTTATATCATCCATAGAATTATAATTTTTGACATTGAGATTATTTTTCAAGGATCAGAAAAAATAAAAATCTGAAGAAGCTATGTCTGAAGAATATTAGATGACACAAGCGAGCAAAGTTAAAACAATTTTTGACTAATCGTCAAATAAAGGTGAGAATTATCATTATACTGATAGAAAACAACACGTTTTCTGCTCGCCAAACCTGTGTGTTTTCTTGAATTGTTTTAAGCAGTACTTTTCAAACTGAATTGTTTGATTTCTTTGTAGAAGCACGTAATATAATATCTTCCAATCTAAATAAGGTTACAATCACCAAATCAAATTTTTTGTAGAATTCTCTCAGCTCCATCGCCTTCAACGTACACAGCACATAACATTTTGTTGCTTACAGCGTATTTTTCTTAAATGCAGGTTATAATATTTTATTTTCATATGCCTACAAAACTGACACGAATTAAGTAATTTTAAACTTTCTCTCTCAAGTGTGCTCTAATCAGAAATGTATGCATCTTGTATATCAATATATGTGGCGAGTTCTAACGCATTGGAACATGGGGAACGCAATATGCAAGAAAGAAATAGCACTGTGTTTAAAAAATTGACCTCTAAATGAATTTTTCTCTCTATTTTTCAGCAGTCAATGTGGCTGGATTTTTGCACTCATCCTTCCCAAAGCATGACAAATAAAACGATATACCATTGTTACTTCAAAATTTGTTCTTCATTTAATAAATAATATTTAATGGATAAATAGTAATATTTAGATCTCACAATACTTGTCTACTTCGAAATCTTACGTGTGTGCTTCATATGATATATGACAAAATGTAAAATCACTTATATTTGATGAAAATGAAAATGCAAAATATAAAATATCAAGGAAAACTTTGCAGGAAGTGGTTCAGTTTTAACTGATAAAGACATATACAGAAACGGTTGTATTGCATTTTTTTCAGTGAGCATGTTTTGAATTGGGAAGAGAAAATAAACCATTTGTTGGAGCAATATATGATGGTTTCTTATCAACTAGGAACAGCTTTGGCAAAACTTATTTTGATTGTAAATTGGCAAGTGCAATATATATCATCCTAATATCGGTTATTTTTCCCGATTAATACGCTGCTTTTTATATTATATTATATATATATATATATATATATATATATATATATATATATATATAAATTTATTTGTTTGAACATTATTATGTAATGGATAAACATATTTCAGTAGCTAATCTGTTTTTGAATCTGATTTGGGGATTCATTAAAAATATTGTTCAAATAAAATATGCCTGCTAATACCAATTTCGAAACTTTCAATTTTATATATATATATATATATATATATATCGACAGAAGAGTTCATAATAATAATAATAATAATAATAATAATAATAATAATAATGATAATATATATATATATATATATATATATATATATATATACTAATTACAAAACATTGGTGTAATAAAGATGCTATTATAATTATAGTTATTATTATAATCATAATAGCATACTGCACCTCGTTTCCGTTTTAAACTTTTGAGATGTCAAGTTATCTCTCTTAATATTTTAACCATTAAACTCTAATTCTTCACACACACATACACACACACACATATATATATATGATATAAATTATAATTTAGAACATGTAGAAACTAAAATCAACTACAAAGTTGTACCTTTTGTTTCGACATTGAAAAAACAATTTCTCGTTATGTAATTAATAATGATGGTAATAAAGAAAAGTTTAAAAAACTCACTTCCTTTAATTTTTAGAAATATTTACGTACGATGTAAGAGGATATTAAAAAGAGATATTTAATGTTAGTGATTTTCATTACAGAATCCCAAATTATAAAAAAAAATAGATATCTACAAAAATCATAATTGCGAACTTCTTCAAATCAGTTTGGAGCCTACATCACAGACTAATGAGCTGTAAATATGTTCTATATTGTGTATTTTCCCTTATCTGTTATGAATAATCAATTGTAGTCTCCCCTTGTTTTGTATCTCTCCTCTTTGAGAGAACTATTTCTGTTTAAGAAATTATAGATGAACACCATACGCGAAAAATATATTCTCTGCTGGATGAAGCTTTCATAAAACCTACACCTGCGTACTTTCGTCATTACCATCACGAGGATTTACGGAATAGTAAAATAAAAACATTTACTAATTCAATATAAAATGACATATTCAAGTTACTTGTAATTATATGCAACATTTTTCCGACGTAATATTATCCAAATAGACGCCCGTATCCTTTCTGAATTATTTTATAGCGCGATCTACTTTACGCATTAAAGTCGTAGAGTTTAAACCTTTTGAAGTGACAGAAAGCATTTACCCGTTTCCAATCAATATGACATTTACATATATTTAAATATATATTTGAATATCGAATCCTTAATCATGTACATTTTCACTCATTTTTAAAAGAGATTGTGAATTCAATTACAGAAAAAATATATAATTAAAACTGAATTAATCAAAACAGTGTTTTCTTGATGGAAAGATTTAGAGGTCACCCAATAAAATCGATTTCCATCTGTGCTTGGAATTATACACTCAACATTATCACCAGAGCAACTAAATTTAACATCAGTTTGATTAAAACGAGAGAAAATATTTTTAAATACATTTTTGGATATTTTTAAGTTCAATTAAATATACATTTATAATTGTTGTTTAATTAATGTAGGGACTTTTGAAACATTATGATCAAGTAGTGTTACTTAAATGCCTTTAATGTTTCAGGTTTCAAATATATACGGAAAGCATGAAGCCCCTGTTCTTCCAAAATAAAGTTCGAATATTGCACTTCAGTCATGCAAACATAACTTAGTACCAGGATGTATGCTTTGCTTTCGTTATCGACTTCAGCAATGACGTAAGTTGAGGGTACCGAGCGCCCATATCTCAGAGGTAGAATCGCTGACTGACGCCAATTCGGTCGGGTTCAATCCTCGGTTAAAAGCAATCGGATGTCTAACCGTACTGATGAGCTGTGATACAGAGAAACAGATCTGTCTGCTGACGACTATATATATATATTCAAGATTAAAAAAATCGTTCTCTCTCTCTCTCTCTCTCACACCCACACACACACACACACACACACACACACACACACACAAACACGCACACGCACACAAAAATTCTAATAGTATCCCCAAATCAATAAAAAGAACTAGATGACCCGTAGAAAACAATTTTAGAGTATGAAGAAAAAATCAAATTCCTCACATCTAAAAAAGCGCCAGAAGTAACTTAACGTGCGAGTGTGAAAAGAAAAAACAAACAAACAAACGCACACACATAAACATTCATTTATCCAAGATACCTTAACCATCAGAAAATCAAACGGATCGCTATATCTGAAGTCACAAGATTATTCGCTTCTTGAAGAGAGTAACCTTTTGACGCCAATCATGTGTACCGTCACACATACCATTACGGACCCTCAATGTATCATGCAAGAGCCAGTAATATAAAAAATAATAATAATAATAACAATAAATCTACACTTTAAACAAAACGTTCACTGCTTCTCGGACTTTTTATTCTATAGCAATTTCTCTCGTTGGAACAAATTTATTTCTCTCTCTCTCTCTCTCTCTCTCTATATATATATATATATATATATATATATATGCATTTATCTCTAAGTGCAGAACACACATTTAGTGGGTATAGCTATTTCAATAGTCAGTTCGAGTCGTGCATTTTCAACCCCAGTCAGCCAAACTAACATGTTGAAATAGCTAACCACACAAAATGTGATCTGAATTTACAGACAAATAAATGAATATCCGCACTGTAAATTAAATTTTCATTGAACACTCTGTTGGATCAGTTTTAATATTTAAACAATATTACTAGGATCTTCTCGGATTATTTACCAATCCTATCCTGAATTTTTTACAGCTGCGGTTATATACATAGTATAATAACAAACATTAATAACAAACTTAATTTTTTTAATGTTTAGTCATATTTAAAAACATCATCACAACTTATTAAAAGAATACTATTCTGAAACATTATTTGAGATTGATTAGCTTATTTAAAGTTTAATTAATTTTATTTGTAACAAATATTACTTATTTTTAGGTTTAGTGAAGCGGATGTTTTTTTCTGGGCGCTTTGGTAGCTCTCTCGATAGACCTATATTTGGAAAGCATTTCTATAACAGACGTAGCTCTAAAAATTAATAGGTGAATATAATGTGTCTGCCAATTTAATAAACATTTTAACTATTCAGTAATTCTTTAGTAATTAGGAATATATTCTAAGTATTCTAATAATCTATCGAATTTTATGTACTTTGACATAACATTATATATGCACCGTTCTTAATATCTGATGATGAGTATTTACAAAGATTAGCACGTTTATACACACATGCAAATATTCAATTTTTTAAAAAAATATTACTGGGCCTTTATTTGTAGTAAGCTTTTGGACTCATTTTTTACATAATAAACAGATGCAATTTCATAAATATTCATAAAAGTTTTAAATTTTTATAATTTTATTCGAATTGAAAATTTGAAATATTTGGATTTACTTTGAATTTTTCTTAAAACAACAGTGTCCACAATATATTTTATTTATAAAAGTAAATAAAAACTTTTTTTCTAATTGAATAATATCTTAGTTTTATTAAATGTTTTATTTTATTATACAGATTTCCGTTTACCGCGTGTTGTGTTTTACAAAAAACAATTGAATTTAACTTCTCCGAGCACTAAAATAAATATTAAGTGGTACAAAAGTAATTTGTCGAAATTTGAAAATTAAATAATCAGTAGATAACAAATGCGAAGAAAATAAAACATTTACCACAAATTTCCTAAAAAATGCAAAATTTCTAACATAACGACATCCACTTGTAAGTTTTAAATTTTCTATTAAGATTTCACAATTGATTTGATTTTGTATGAATCATGATGTAATTTCGCCTCAAAACGATGCTTGCATTGTATATAAAAATTTAGTCAGTCGCTGGAGCAGGAAAAATGTGTAATTATAATTCTGAAGGTTCTAAAATATATTACTAACTATATTTATCAATAAAAATCTTTTTCTGTTTCGTAATAATAAAGATTTTATGGATAAATCCTAGTTTTATTTAACTTAGGAGAATTTTCATTGTATGTATTTTGATTTTTATCGAATCTTTGCAGTTAATATAAGAGTCAATGTTTTAAGGGCAATTTATGATCATTACTCGATGTTTCTATTAAATATATTGGCCTTGCAAAGGTATTCATAGTATAATCCCTGGGGTCAATGTCCTTTCATCCCTTGTTCCCTGTTCAGGATATGGTTTCCGGCTTTCTCTTTCCCAATCTTTTCACTTTTCTTTTTTTTTTCTTTTTCATTATTTTTTTCAATTATAGTAGATAGACTAAACTATCACCCGGTTCACACTCCACCCACGTCTATTGTACAGGTGTACAGGCTCATACCTTGTTCCTTGTTTAGGATGTGGTTTCCGGCATTCCCTTTTCCAAATCTTTTCACTCTCACGTTGCCCCCTGCACATCAGTGGCGTTACCGCCTTGCTCGGGATGATATAATTAAAAAAAAATGGCTATAACTGAACGATACACCGAAATATCTGAAATGATCAAACTCTATTATTTCAATATTCTGAATTTTTATGATGACTTCAAGGCATATGACATTTTTGTTTACTGTGTGATGCTAAACAATTTTTTAACTCTCTGCAACCTGTTTTGCAATTTGATGAGCCTACTATTTGCTTGTGCATTAACTATTGTTTGGACGAACGGTCTAGTGCTTGAGCTATGTATGGAGTGTTTTTTGAGAAAATCAGAAGATACAAACACAAACTTTTCCATCTATTTAATGAAGTTTACTTTACTTTTTTTAAACATATTTCATGGTAATTGTTCTGATATGTTTTATGCTTTCATACCGTGACTTCCTGAATGTAAGTGAGCTAACAAAATGCTAAAATCGTTTTATCATATTACGTTGAAATGTTCAATTTAACCCATTGTTTTGAAAGTTTTATGCTTTTGGTATCGCAATTCCCCTTTGTGGAACTCTCCCTGTTGTCTATGTTTGCGAAATAACCTCCTGTCAAATATAAGCAATCCCACCACATTTGAATGTATGAGATGCCTGCACAAAAAACAAGACAGTCAGGTTTATATAAATAAGAGAAATAAGAGTAAAACGAGAACAATGCGATCATTTTTTGTTGTTTTGAAGTAACACCGATCTCAGAGAGTCCTGTATAAGATTTTTTTTCGTTTTGAATGCCTATTGATGTGTTCATTTAGGTCAGATGAAATGGATTTGTGAAGAAGAGATAAAATGATGTCCCTGGTGTGCTTGATGACATTGTCCGTTTTTCTATTGTGAAGAAGCACGAACCTGATGTCGTTGTTTCTCTTTGTTTTTATTGCCGATAAGTCAGTGAGGAAAGGGGAGAATCAATTAGTGCGGTGTGCAAGAGAAAGTGTTAAAAAAGCATGCCGCCCTCGCTTATACGTCCAGTTTGACAACTTGTGCCTCTGTGTTTGACTTTGTCTTTCTTTTTTTCAGCTTATGAGACAGACGGATAATCAATGTATACAGGGCGAAAGAGAAAGTATAAAAGTGGTGCTGGTCGGCCGCACAAAAACTGCTGTCAGACGATCCGTTGCTCTCCGACGGGAAAGTTAAATTTACGTGTATTTATGCGCTTCATTAATACACTTGGATCAACTTTTAAGATGTTTTTCCTTGCTTCTTATTTTTTTAATCGTTTCCCCCCCAAAATGGGCAGTACCACCACTGATGCGCAGGGGACTAAATAAGATAGCAAAAGATTCGGCAGGAGGAGAGTGAAGAGAAAAACGAATCAATTGCAGGAAGTATCTGAAAAAGGGCAAGAGAAGAATTGGAATACAGGTGTGATGACATTTGCGACGGTAGAGAAAGAACCGAAAAGAACAAGATGCACGGGGTGATGTAGAAAGAACGCAGGAAGGACTGGATTCAAGTGGGTAAGAGATGTTAATTGACATTGCATTTACATTCCTAGAGGTTGTAGCTGTCAGGGAAGCACATATACGGTAGGGAGATTCACAGGCGGGAAGTGTGAGAAAAGAAGCTACTGGAGTAGAATTTTCGGCTGCATTTGGTAGATTTGACTGTAAAAGGGTGGGTCATTGTTGCTACTCTTGTTGCTTGTGTAAATTCTTGTGAAGTGGCACCAGAGACCAAAGTTCGACGGAGCAGAAGCCACGAAAATATTAGTAGAAGAGATGGAGGGACGCCACTTCCCGCCGGTGAGAATGTAGCTGCAGTCTAGCTGCCAGGTCTGAACCGATTACATTACATATTCTCCTTTGGAGCCTGTTGAAAACCCTGAGATGAAAAACAGGGGCGCCCGACTTAGTCCGTAAATAAGGGATTGTATCCATTTTGTTTAACTGTCTTCAGAATATCGTAAAATTTATTGAATCAACTTTCTTATGAAAAGAGCTTTTACATTGGTGAATTTATGAATCTGTGTGTGTGTGTGTTTTTTTTTTTTTTTTTTTTTGGCTCACGAAAAGTTATAGGCGTGTTTAACCTCGGATTTTTTGTACAATCAAATCTTAAAAAATCTGACTCTGTCAACTACTACATTCAAAAATGTAAATACAACGCTAATCCTTAACTTCTTTTATATTGAATTCTGTTATCCTATTGTTCATACTAAGAAGTACATTTTGTTTCTGAAATTTAGTTATTCTCAGTAATCTTACGTCTCAGAGTCTTTATCTCCTTGCTTGGGTTAAAATGATAAACAAAAATATCCCCATTCAACTAAACAATATCAAACAGAACTAAAGAACGTGAGAAATGTAATGGTTAAGTGATCATAAAGGAAAGTGACACGTGGCAAAAACAGGAAAGATTTAGCGAAGAAAAAATCTTGAAACACATGATGCGATGAAAAAATTGTCATCTAAATTACGCAAAAATGAAAGGAACAATCACATCCCGTTTTAAAAGATATATTTACCTGGTGTGGTCGTAGTAATTTTCTGAAATCCAGGACTGGATGACTGGATTCTCCTGCTTGTATAGCATAATGCAGAGTCCTGCTGTCAGGTACAGGTTAATTCAAATACCTTGCTCTCGATTCAGGGCAACACTACCTCTACAAGGCACTAGATCTAGGTCTCCGTGTTGAGCCTGATGTGTTTTTAGAAGACGAATGATATTTCAATCAGATGATATTTCAAAAACCATGATGTTTAATATATCACTCAACACTTTTCTGAATCATCTGAACCGTTCTCAGAATGGAATGCAAACGCTTTGTAATGTTCATTTCTAATTTCTTATCATACAAGCAGTATAGCCCGGCGTTGCTCGGGTGTAATAAAAGCTTTAAAAATAATCCATGGTCCTGGAGCTCAGACTCTTTGAACGTTGTCACGAAAGACAAAAAAGCAATAGTTGTTTCCAGTTAAAGCGAAACCGGAGACTGAAAGAAAAATGAATGGATGTAAGTCAGAATTTGAAGTTTGGTCAGAATCGAATAAATTGTGGATTTGTATAAAGGACATACAGACAGATAAACAGACACACGCACAAACATCTTGCCTTTTATATATATATATATATATATATATATATATATATTATCGATTTTCTGCACTATAATAAAAACTGCAACCTTGAAACTTCTGAATACCGTTTCTTATATCTTTGTCTAGGAGTGTATCAAATTTGATTAAAATCGGATCACTCTTACTATAAACCGATTTTTTCGATTATCGATTTTCGATATTTATCGTGGGTACGTCGACACAAAACCTAGCTAAGAACACTCGCAGACGCTTATAGTACAACTGTGTAAATTTTCAAGAAAATCGGTTCAGCTGATTCGGAGTATATAGATAATGGACGCCCACACACAGGCTCACACACACAGACACACACATACAGACACACACAGAGAGACAACGTTCCATTCATAAATAAGTTTAGATATTTTTCTCTAACTCATTCTAGTATACCTTGAATTCGACAAATTAAAAAGAAAACGATGCGTATTAATTAAAAGTAAAATATGACAACAATTTAGCCATCGCACCATCGACAATAAAGGAAGAAAAAAAATAAAAGTAATTTCTGAATATATTACAAATGAATGAATGAATGAATGAAAGAAAGAAAGAAATATAGAGAAATTTCCGACAGAATAAATATTAGAAATGAATTAGTAAAAAAAACAAACAAAAAAAAAAGAGAGCAAAAACAATGACTGAGAAAGAAAGACAAGAGTTCGAAGTCAAAACGACAGATGAAATCCAGTTTGAATATTGTATTTCCCCCTCTCATGCGTCACCGGGTTACGAGCCAACTGACAAAATGCCAGGTTTGTCGACCCAACCCAGCCCGAACAACCCGGATCAGTGCATCCAAAAATAAAATAATTTTACGTCCCTCGATCTATAAAGCGTGACTGTTGAAGATGTTCTTCGTAGTACCAGCACGAAACAGTAAAGGCTTAAATCTAAAGTAGCGGGTTTTAGTTGTTTCTGGTAGAGCTTTGGAACACCAATGAATAAACGTAAATAACTGTCCATAGATTTCACTGATAGAAACCAGGAAGCAAAACAATAAAACGAATACTTATTTCCCAATAAACAATATCATTATCCGTTGAAGAGTACTTCAATTTTTGCCAGGTCATTGTAACTCCAGTCAGGATTTTCTTATCCTTTTTCATATTATTGCACTAATACAATCCAGAAGGTCGTCTAAATCTAGAGGGATACTGGAATGAGGATATAATGAGAAAACGACAGCTTAATATTATTTAAGTTCATAGAAAAGCAAATATATGGAAGGGAGTTCCACAGGCGTGAGGTACAAGAAAAGAAACTACTGGAGTAGAATTAGTCTGCTGCATTTGATTGATCCAACTGTAAATTGGTGGGACCTTGTTGCCAAACTTGTTACACGAGTAAATTCTTGTGGCGGGGACACCAATGACTTCAGTTCGTCTGAGCAGAAGCCATGTAAATATGTGTAGAATAGACAGAGGGAAACCACAGCCCACGGGTGAGAAAGTGGCTGGAGTCGAGCTGCTAAGTCGGGACCTGTCACATTAGAGATTCTCTTTTGGAGCCTGTCGAGAACAGTGAGATGAACAGCAGGGGCGCCTAAATATAATATATATATATATATATATATATATATATATATATATATATATTCTGTTACTCTCATGGAGAGGGACAATAGCGAGTAAGCGCCGGCTCAGTTCATTAGAGAGACAAAGCGAGGCAGCGTTTGCTCAGTTCATTTATTACTAGTTATTGAACTTTACAATCAGTTATAAATGGTATTGCCGCGTTTTTACTTTTAACGGTGGTTTTTTTATATTATTTTTAAGATTATTTAGTCATCGCACACTGAAGAATATAAATATATATAGTAAAAGCAGACATAAGTTATATATATATATGAAAAACAGTCCCTATTATAATAAAAACCAGTGTGTCTATATATATATATATATATATATATATATATATATAAATATATATATATATATAGTGATGATCATCCACGTATACTGTCTTAATATGTATAGGAAAGAATATTAATAAAAAGTTTTGAATTTAAAAATGTAATTTTTTTGAACCGTATTTGTTTATTTTTATTATATTTATATTTCAGACCGCCCTCGGTCCTTCATCAGAAACAACTGATTTTTAAATTTGAATTAGAAACGTATTTCACGATAGCGTTCGAATATTTTTTTGTTTACATCACGTGGTGTGTTTGTTCACAACATGCGGCACGTCCGTAGAGAAAGTCTGTTTGTTTTAGATAAAAATTTCTCGGAATATCTGAAAAAAATTTTTAGCTATTGAAATATTTGTAAAGTTTCAACACACCTAAGTCCCTATTTAACCCTAGCTTGTGTGTATTTAATTTTAAAATCCAGTATGTTTCTTTCTTTCTGCGTGTGTATGTAGAACTAAAATTGGAGTCTATTAGTAAACATTTGCAATTTTCTAAAGTATGATCAGGTTGATTAAAATGGGCTGCAATTGGGGAGTATACATTTTTTTGTCGTATATTTAGTTTGTGATTATTGAAGCGAAATCTAAAGCTATTACCGGATTCGCCGATATATCCACTGTTGGGGCAAATTGAGCAGAAGAGAAAGTAGATGGTGTTTTTGCTGTCACAAGTAAGGTTTGGTGGGTGTAATTTTATTTTGGTGTTGGGTACAGAGAATGTTTTGTCTGTTATTAAATGTTTACAAATTAAACAGCGAGGCTTCCCACATTTTAAATTCCCTGATAGGTTTGTATTATTTAAATATTTGTTAGAAGTGAGGATAGTTGATAGGTTGGGTGTTTGTTTCTTTGCATTTATGGGTGGTTTATCGAAAATGTCTTTGATGTTTTTGTTTGATTAGAGGTTCCTGTAATCATTTTTTTAATTTTTGATAAGTGTGTAGGAATATTGATTATGGTTAAAAACCATGGGAATTCGGTTGTTATCTTTTCGTTTTCTGTATGTGAGAAGTGTGCTACGATCTATGTGGATGGTTTTATGTAGTGCTTCCTTTATTATTTTTATTGGATATTTACATTTTAGAAACTGTTTTATTGGGTTGTTAATGTTGTTTAGAAAATCTGGATGGTCTGAGCAAATGCGTTTTATTCTAATAAATGAGCTGTATACGATAGATTTTTTTAATTTGAGGGGATGGCAACTGTTAAAGTGTAGGAATGTATGTTGGTTTGTGGGTTTGTTGTATAGACTGGTGGAAAGTGTATGTTTATTTAATTTTACCATGACGTCTAAGAAAAAAATCTTTTTACATGAACTTATCTAAAAAAAATCCATTATTCTCTCTATCTAAATCCTTTTACATGAACTTATCTAAAAAAATCCATTATTCTCTCTATCTAAATCTTTCCCCTTTCCAATACTTTCAAGTAAAAAAAACACTCAATTTTCTGTACGAAAAAAAGCTGACACAGTATATATTTTTGAAAAACCAAAAACTCAATAAACTAATTGCTGAGGACCCCATTTTTACAACACATACCTCACCTGAATAACTACTTAATACAACAGATTCCACGAAGATCTCACTATGTACAATACACCCATAACATCTCTGCTGATAATCACATCGCAAACCTATCTAAATATACTCTCACCCAAGAAGAAACCTCTTTATTAAATAAAGGATTAACATTCTGCCCCTCACAGCCACTAAACCCTCTAAACCTCTGCTACGATATGGAAAATACCTTCGTAGACTGAGACTAAAAGAATATTTCTCAGACAACAGATCCACTTCTAATGACAACAGCGATAAACAATCATACTCCAAATTTCCTCTTACGAAAAATAATACCCTATGGACTCCACCAAGCGGACGCAACCAACACTTGGATCAATACGCCAACAAAGCCAGACAACACATGGACAACTTCTTAAAAAATAAAGGACACCAAACAAAAATACACAACCTATCTAAAGTAGAACACCAAGCCATCTATACACTTAAGAACAACCGAAACATAATTATCGTACCAGCCGATAAGGGCGGAGCTATAACCATCTTAGACACTAACAACTATATTAAAGAAGCAGAATCACAACTTCAAAATAACAAGTTCTATGTACCCTTACCTCTAGATCCGACTAGCACTTACAAAACAGAATTATCACTTCTCATTCAGAACCTGAATCATGACATAAAAAATAAAATAAAATCTTTTATTCCTGAGAACCCCAAAACAGCAACATTCTATACTATCCCAAAACTACACAAACTCCCCAAAATCATTTCAGAAAAACACCCTAACACCTCTTCATCCAACCCACATCAAGCAAATAATGAAGAAATCTACAAAATTTCAAAAGAACTTAAAACCACACCACCTGGCAGACCCATAATATCAGGCATTGGTATCCTCACAGAACTTATATCTGGATACATAGACAATATCCTAAAACCTTTATTACCTGACATACCTAGTTATATTAGAGACACTACTGACTTTCTCAACAAGTTACAAAGCATTAATTTAGTCCTAGGTGATAATATCATAGTAACGATGGATGTTACGTCTCTGTACACGAACATTCCACATGTTGAAGGAGTAGCAGCTTGCCATGAGTTCCTTAAAAACAAATTACCTAACAACCAAATCACAGATTTATGCCAATTAATAAATTTCATCTTAACACACAATAATTTTAAATTCAATAACAAACACTATTTACAGATTAGTGGCACAGCAATGGGCACGAAAATGGCACCTAGTTATGCCAATATCTTTATGCATATTTTAGAAAAAAAAGATACTAGACAGTTCACAATACAAACCATCACATTATTTTAGATACATTGATGATATTTTCTTAATATGGACTCATGGATTAGAAAAATTAAAAAACTTCTTCACTTTCTGCAACAACTTCCACAATACAATCAAATTTACCATGGAGTACTCATACACATCCGTCCCTTTCTTAGACGTCATGGTAAAATTAAATAAACATACACTTTCCACCAGTCTATACAACAAACCCACAAACCAACATACATTCCTACACTTTAACAGTTGCCATCCCCTCAAATTAAAAAAATCTATCGTATACAGCTCATTTATTAGAATAAAACGCATTTGCTCAGACCATCCAGATTTTCTAAACAACATTAACAACCCAATAAAACAGTTTCTAAAATGTAAATATCCAATAAAAATAATAAAGGAAGCACTACATAAAACCATCCACATAGATCGTAGCACACTTCTCACATACAGAAAACGAAAAGATAACAACCGAATTCCCATGGTTTTTAACCATAATCAATATTCCTACACACTTATCAAAAATTAAAAAAATGATTACAGGAACCTCTAATCAAACAAAAACATCAAAGACATTTTCGATAAACCACCCATAAATGCAAAGAAACAAACACCCAACCTATCAACTATCCTCACTTCTAACAAATATTTAAATAATACAAACCTATCAGGGAATTTAAAATGTGGGAAGCCTCGCTGTTTAATTTGTAAACATTTAATAACAGACAAAACATTCTCTGTACCCAACACCAAAATAAAATTACACCCACCAAACCTTACTTGTGACAGCAAAAACACCATCTACTTTCTCTTCTGCTCAATTTGCCCCAACAGTGGATATATCGGCGAATCCGGTAATAGCTTTAGATTTCGCTTCAATAATCACAAACTAAATATACGACAAAAAAATGTATACTCCCCAATTGCAGCCCATTTTAATCAACCTGATCATACTTTAGAAAATTGCAAATGTTTACTAATAGACTCCAATTTTAGTTCTACATACACACGCAGAAAGAAAGAAACATACTGGATTTTAAAATTAAATACACACAAGCTAGGGTTAAATAGGGACTTAGGTGTGTTGAATCTTTACAAATATTTCAATAGCTAAAAAAGTTTTTCAGATATTCCGAGAAATTTTTATCTAAAACAAACAGACTTTCTCTACGGACGTGCCGCATGTTGTGAACAAACACACCACGTGATGTAAACAAAAAAATATTCGAACGCTATCGTGAAATACGTTTCTAATTCAAATTTAAAAATCAGTTGTTTCTGATGAAGGACCGAGGGCGGTCTGAAATATAAAATATAATAAAAATAAACAAATACTGTTAAAAAAATGTACATTTTTAAATTCAAACTTTTTATTAATATTCTTTCCTATATATATATATATATATATATATATATAGGTTAGTCAGCTACATACAAGCTTGTTTCGATTTATCACAACTCATCAGTGAGGCTAGACACATCCACTTGCTTCTGGCCGGTATTGAAACCCGACCGATTTAGCGCAGCCGGAGTCGCTACTCCCTAACTGATAGGCGCATGTAATTAGAAAAGGGAAATTTTAACGTATTGTATATAAGCAATGTATAGACACACCAGCAACTGAAAGAACTGAATTCATTTCTAAAGAGTAATGCTGCTACTATATATATATATATATATATATTGTCATCCGCAGACAGATCTGTTTCGCTGTATCACAGCTCATCAGTACGGTTTGACTCCGATTGCTACACAACCCAGGTTCGAAACCCGACTGTCAGTCGGCGACTCTACCCCTGGTCCACGGGGCGTTCGGTGGAAGAATGCAGTCTTTTTAGCGCATATCATATTACGCGCCCAATAGCTAGAGTGCTCAAATTCATTTTTACTGAATGAGCGATGCGTACACGCTAAAGTGGCTAATGTTTTTCAAAGTCTACCTTTCTTCCAGAGTGCTCAATCAGGGTGTGAGAGAGTAATTATTGTCATCCGCAGACAGTTATATATATATATATATATATATATATATATATATATATATATATATATATATATATATATATGGGACATCTTTTACAAAACTATTTATGAACAGAAAAAAATTCCAACCCACTGTATATTTTCTTAAATCCATTATCAAAACACAGACGGTTTCTCTGATGATTCCTACCCTGATTTAGCGGAACTGATGCGGCTTCACTTGTGCTATCTTCAATTCTTTTTAAAATTCAGAGTTTTTCTTCTCTTAACAACCGAAGTTTAAAGAGTCTAGTCTACTCTGCTATTGTCGGATCGAAAAAGGTGAACAATGCTTTTCATTTGGGCATTTATGCCATGGTTGAATTAGAATTCTACTCACCAATTCCTTTGTTTCTGAAAATGTCTGAAACTACATGCACGGCGCTGTATATGCAGCTTAAAAAATAAATGTTAATTGTTTTTGTTTCCACGCTTCATTAACAAAAAATGCAAAGTAAAAATCATTATCTATATTCAATTATATATCACTGCTAAAATGTTACATATGTATGACATCGATTAAAATCAAATTGTTCTATGCTGATTTTAGACACACACTCAACGTTGTGATGCTGTGGATATCGACTCGGAAAGACAAATCGGGGAGCCGAGTTCGAATTCCAGTTGAATTTCTTGCATTCACTTAGGCACAAATACTCTTGGGAAAGGTATTAAGCAGTCTCTTCTCTGCATTTATGAGGTAAATAATAGGACAGATTGGGTTCTATAGCCTTGGCTAGCAACCAGTCTACCGGAGAAAGCAATGCCAACCTACCGCGGTATAATCTTCTCTTCTCGTGGCAAATATTTGCTATTTGAACCAATTATAAATTAAAACTATGTATTTCATCTGTGGTAGACTGGTTGCTAGCCAATGCTATAGAAGCGAATCTGTCCCATTATTTAGCTCATAACAAGAGGTAAGAGACAGATTAATACCTTTCCCAAAGGTATTTATGCGTAATACAAATGCCAGGAATTCAACTGGTATTCGAACTCGGCACCCCGGCTTTTCGTTCCGAGTCGATATCCACTGCACTACAATGCACATCCTACTGCTGGATAATCTTCTGCCCAGTCAGTCCTTTCTCTTTCGAGACGTGATCGCCTAAAGCGTGTATCACGTATGGCACTTAACTGACTGACTCTTTGAAAATTCCATGAATACCAACTTTTTCGCTTTTGCTTGTGCAATATTTGTCTATGTTAAACTACTTCTCCTCCACCGTTATTTAACAGTTCCAAAAGGCACAAAAAGATTGTATTTTGCGCCAAATCCGTTCGAAAATAACAGTCATCTTCATAAAACTGCTTTTAACTATGGCTTCGAAAGAGTGGGATCTGAAATCACAGTATGATATAAATGACTTTCAACAATCACAGCTACTAATATGGCTATCAGACATAATTCAAAGAAAAGAATGACCTAATCAAGACCTTCCACCTTCACTCAGGTAAAATTTTAGGAAGTAATTCTGCATCAATACTGGAAAGAAAGGTAACATATACTAGATTCAGGAAATCTATTTTGCTGAAATGATCATGCTAGAAAATTATTTTTTAAATTTTAAACTACAGTAGCGCTTGACATTCGTTTAGTAAATACTGAATGTTTCTTTATAAGGAAACTTTAAATATTACAATTAATATTAACATATAAATTAGCAATATTTAATGGATGTGCGGCTTAAATGCATTATGGTCTAACATGTCTTCTTTGGTAGTCACCAATCACCAATTACTATCACTTCACTTCCTATTTAGAGTCGATTTACTATCAGTATTTACAAAAAGCTAATTATCACTAACCTTCAATAATATATTCCTATAATTTTCGTTTTACGTACAAAGGTAAAACAGCGTTTAAGAGTGTGCTAATAAGTTGATATTTACAACACAGTGAGAAATATTGGTCCTTACGTATTATCGGGAGGACCTTTGATTTTTACTTTTTCTTTTTTTCCCCGCTTATAACACCAAGGAACTGGAAAAATCAGGCTTTCATCACCTCAACGTCAACCACAAGTACAACTTTGTGGATTCGAACACCGGGGCTCATACGCAGACAGTGGAACGCCTATGGGGATCGACAAAGTGGCGAAACAAGAAGCACTGTGGCACTGCACGTCACCATTTGGAGTCGTATTTGGCCGAATTCATGTGGCGGAAGCATGTTGCCTGTACTGATGTCTTTGAGTCACTTTTGGAAGCAATTGCGACGTTCTGGCCTCCGGAATTACAAATGTAATGTTATTTTATTGTTTTAACCGTTTCAATAAATAATTTACTTTAATTTTTGAGTCGTTTTTTTAAAGGTCCTCCCGATAATACGTAAGCACCGAAATATTTTCAACTTGTAATTGTTTATTATTTATTAGGTATTTTGCAATGATGACAAATATTTTGTTGAATGTTTAAATGAGAGCATTTTAACAGCTAACGTTTCAATAATCTTTTGTTGGGGATCACCCCTTTTTACACACTCGCCTGATGTGTACCTATAATCCTGCATATACAAAGAACGGCAATAGTACTAGTAGTTGAGTAATTGTAAATGAGGGTTGTGAAGTTGTGCAGTCGCTTAGTTGTTCAGTAAGTTGGTGCATAGTCAGTTGGTGTTGTTCTCAATATAGACTCATTACCCTGACATACTTGTTCACTACATCACTGTATATATTGATTCTATTAATAGTATTCCTAGTATTTCTGAATTGACTAACCCGTGTTCCAGTATGTATATTTTGTTCAATATAACTTCCTTTTTCTATCTGCATATCTGCTTTTGTTATTTATTGTTTTGTTATTTATTATTTCTCAACCACAACCCACAACATTTTTAATGTTGAGCTTTACATTATCTACGGTATGAGTAGTCGTGTTTTGATAAATATGTTGAATTATTATATTACAAAGACACGATTAACATATACATTGTTATTATATTCTGAACTTCAATGAACATATGTAAAAATAGAGCCAATAGGAGAGTATATGTTGTAAAACTATTTAACATCAAAGAATTTAATTAATATAAAACCTATCTACGCTAAATAACGAAATACAAATCTGTTTGGGCTCAGTTTCCAGCAACTAGTAGGATAGTGTGCGATTATATACCCGTTTTCATTTAGGTATGTATTTCTTAAGAATTCAAACAGCATGTGGTCATGTTCAGAATTCGTAATGAATAGGAGTGGCTATTTAGAAATAGCATCTTTGAAAATCCAGATTTTAACACAAGCAGAATAGCAACTACAGATGTCAGTGATAAATGCACAATTCTCTTGCCTTCAAGACAGACCGACGTAACTTTTTTCTGATGAAGATAGAGTTCATAGTGATACTAACCATGGGTCACATAGGAGATAGAAAAGCAAAAAAGAAGATATCAATTTATCGATATTTTTGGCACTGACCGAAGGGAGAATTGTGTTTTCCACGGTATTATATCAGAGTTGAAGGGAAAGCGACAAGGCAAGATGTAAAGGAGATTTGTCCTGAATGGTTTCTATTTCTGGATGTCTGTCCATTTATAGTGAAGGGTCACCAATGGTAAGATGATTTCACGGTCACTTGGCGATAAGTATTATTAAAAGATAAGACATTCGACCACGCATCATTGCCCTGCTACCGAGCAGGAGGACGATGCTTGGCCGAAAATAGAATATTGATGTGTTTGATGTGCGTGTGACCGGTTGGACACATTTTGTAGAATAGAAAACACGATAAAAAAATTCTATCGCTGTATAAGTGAAAATTTCTTCATAGAATGTAGGAATTACGATACACTGACATGCCTCTATCCGGCAGTAAATTATTAAATATGTTATTGTCGATTTTGTTAATAGCGGTAGATCTCAGATATAAAAATGTAATAAGGTTTACTTAATAATGGAGTCAAAAGAGAACAGTAATAATGACGACAATCTGAATACTCATTAGAGAATATATGAACATGGAAGTTCCTTAATTAATCTAAAGTTATTTATAAATGGAATTTGTCTCTGTGTGTGCCTATAGACTCAGAAACGGCTGAACCGATTTTCTTGAAAATTTACACAGTTGTACTATAAGCGTCTGCGCGTGTTCATAGCTAGGTTTTGTGTCGAGGTACCCCCGATAAATATCGAATACGGATAATCGAAAAAATCGGGTTATAGAAGAAGGAGACCGATTTTAATCAAATTTGATACACTCATAGACAAAGACATAAGAAACGATATTCAGAAGTTTCAAATTTGCTGTTCTTACTATAGTGCAGAACATCGATAATATATATATATAAAAGGCAAGATGTTTGTGTGTGTCTGTTTATCTGTCTATGTCTTTTATAAAAATCCACAATTTTAATCCGATTCTCACCAAACTTCACACAAATATTCTTTAGGCAATTTAGAAAATTTGATATCGAGACCAGAAAATCAAAATTTGACTTAAATCCATTCATTTTTCTTTCAGTCTACGGTTTCGCTTTAACTGGAAACAACTATTGCTTTTTAGTCTTTCGTGCCAACGTTCAAAGAGTATGACCTCCAGGACCATGGATTAGTTTTAAAGATTACATTCCACCCGGGCAACGCAGGGCTATACTGCTAGTGAAGAAAAATTACATGGTTTGTCGATGCTACGATCTAAGTATAAAAAAACAAATTCAGAGAAGAATCGTCTCAGTGTCTTGTTAAATCTGTTCTGGATAAGAAGCTGTGTAACTTTTTGTTATTAATGGATTAAATGGGCGTGAAGATTTGGACTGGCGAAGCAAAGGGATTGCGTTCGCCGCTCGTTTTTTGAATGCAGGATGATTCTTTTTAACGTAAATAAAGCAATTTTAAAGAAGAGGTTGATTTTTATCTTTTAATCCAACGTCTGTTTTCATCAAAGATTTTTAACAGTAAGATTTAAGAAGTACTTCACACTCTTAAAATTCTACATAAACACCAGCATTTTCCTCTAGTCAAGGTGGAATTTTCTGGGTAAATCCTCAAATTGATTTTTGTATCGATACTTTCTGTATCTTTTACATATGTCTTTCCAGCTTGGAGGTTAAAAGCCTGCCGCTTTTGTGGGTATCTACCATATACGCTTTACTGACCAGCCTGGAATGAACATTCTTGATATTTTGGTCTCTACTGACGCACGAGATGCATGAACACTGAGCCACTATCTTTTCATTTATCTAAATGCTTACTACTCTGTAACTGGGTGGAAGCTGAGCATGCCCGAGCTGGGTCAGATGTGGTGCCATTCTGCCACTTTTTACCATTCCCGGGGTGGTAGTACCAGTTAGGACAACAATTATTGGAAAATAGTGAATCCCCTTCAGAAATGTCCATGCCATTTGTACGACGTTTCGGTCGTTGTACTCTCCGGCCTTCTTCAGTTGCTAAGAATTTCGATCAAACCCTTTATTACAATCACTAGGATATAAAAACTCTATTTCTTGCGTAAAGCATCGATTGAAAGTCATGGGTTATCTCCGTCTAATCCTGCAAGATACTTTTTCACCACTTAAGAATATATGACCAAGTGGATATAGACTTTGGTTGGTTTTTGACTTGACTCTTAGAGTTCAATATCAGGCTACAGCAGTGGTGAACAAGTAACATTCAGGGTTATATGGGAGATAACTCATGACTTTCGATCAAGGCTTTTCGCAATGAATGGAATTCATATACCCCAGTGATTGTAATAAAGGGTTCGATTCGAAATTCCTAGCAACTGAAGAAGACCGGAGCGTACAACGGCTGAAACGTTGTACAAATGGAGACAAAGATGAGGACAATAGTCCGAATAATGTAAATACTGCCTCATCTCAGAAATATAGACAAATAGTACAGATTTATAAGAAAATGAGCCACAATACATTTCTTAAAAAATGTCAATCAATACGACAAAAAACATAAAAACATATGTTTATATTAAAATTATCGACAGAAAATTTTCTGATGGAAAATTTACGTATTTTAAAACAGTTGTACATTTTATCGGATATTAAAAAAATAGTTTAAAATAAGTGTAAGTGAAAGTATAAAATTACGTAACAAATATTTACATTTCGGCATCGAATTACACGTTGAGTTTCATATGCCGCAATACTAAATGAACTAACAAACACACACACACACAAACACACATACACACACACTCACATATATATATATATATATGTGTGTGTGTAGAGAGAAAGAAAGAACGAAAGAAAGAAAGAGAGAGAGACACACAGAAGACTGGAAAGCTAGAGATTTGGAGTGAGAGTGATGATATGCAAATGTTTTAGATGACTTGACTTTTAATATTATTAGGTGTGTAAGATTGGCTTCAGTCCAAAAGCTATTTATAATTAGGCGTAGTATTCTTTGAACTGAAATGGCAATTAATATATCTTTGAATCGCATGTCTTAGCTTCAAAGTAGCAACGATTTAAGCATTATGAAAATGCGCTGTTTTCAAACAATTCCAATAGCATTTACAAGAATATCATAGCAACACAAAAATAATTAAAAAAATAATTTGTATACATTTTTGTAAAAAAAAATAATATGGAGAAAATGTTTGTCGAATCAACGGACAACTTAAAAAACGACGTAAAATCCTGATAATAAGAAAATGTCGATCAAAGACAGAAACAAAAGACATATACCTTAATGCAAGCACCGAAATACAGAAAAAGGTAAAGTGCCAAACACCTAGATTTCCTAGTAAGTGCAAAAAAGCTACACATCTTTAACTCCTACCAAAAGACGGCTAGAATCGTAACCGGAATTTTACGCTCAAGCGAACTTCAGAAATGACAAGACTATTCAGTTCAGGGACAAATGGTAGGTTTAAAAATGGTAAGATCGATTTTGGCGCGAATAAACTATACCGTCACTGGAACCAATGAACACCTTGCCAAATACCTCTAACCAAAAGAAAATATAGAACAAGAAATCTTAAAGATGCCTTGGCCTTACATTTTCGGCGGACCTCAAATGGAATGACTATATTGAATCCATTGCCAAATCTGCCGCTATGAAAGTCGGCTCTCTGTGCAGGGCCCGGAAGTTTTGCCCGCCTGAATCTATCCTGCATATATACAAATCTACCATCCGCCCATGTATTGAATACCTCTGCCATATCTGGTCGGGTGCCCCTGCTACTCTCCTTGGGCTTCTTGACAAAACACAAAGGAGAATCTGTAACGTAGTTGATACTGACTTGGCAGACCGGCTGCAACCACTCTCTCACCGGCGTGATGTGGCTTCCCTGTGCCTCTTCTACAAGTACTTTCATGGCTTCTGCGCCGATGAACTTAGATCACTGGTGCTGCCTAAGCACGAATTTGCACGAGATACTAGATTAGCAACTAGGTCCCACCCCTTACAGTTAAACATGGGCCCAAATGTCGTGGGATTTCGGAGGTGGAACCGGGACTGGGCAGAGATCGGAGTGGAGTTGGCTCAAGATCGCCGATCGTGGGCCGCCGCTGGGAGAGACGCTTCAAATGTTCTTGGGGATGCCGGCTCAACCCGTCCTAGGTGAATGCCGCTACAATACAAATTACAGTTAAAGAGATAAGATGTAACCGTAATTTCTACTCCAACAGCTTCTTTTCTCGCGCTTCCCGCCTGTGGAATTCCCTTCCACAAGTCTGCTTTCCCGACAGCTACAATCTCCAGGTGTTTAAATGTAGGGTCAATAGACACCTCCTATCACACTAACTTCCAGTTATTCTCAGAACACTCTCATCTACCCAACCCTCATTCTCGGTATCCTATCACCCACCCTCTGACATTTCCTATATTTAACCATCCTTCCTCCACTCTACGTAGCCGCCTGCGCAGTAGTGGCAATGAAATGATTTCCTCGGGGTGAAACGCTTCTAAGGTTTCCAATACCGATATTTCTAAGACAGATAAAAAAATACTTCAAAATGTTCCCTACTATCAAATATAACTCGAAACATAATCTGGGTTTCGCGTTCACGCAAGATTCGGACGACTTAAACAAAAATGAAAAAGTGGATTTTTATGTCATTAGTTTTATACAACTCGTTATCCAATGTTTCTGAACTGTTTCTATAGATAACATATGTAAATTAAATTCTTATTCATCATTTTACAGCTTTGATAATGTGTGGTCAAAATATTGCAATTGCAGCAATTTTACTTTACCAGTTAATAAAAGTACTGATTGCAAGGTCAACGATAACAGAAAATAAGTATGTGGAAGGTCACTGTCAAGGAATGTGCAGCGGAAAGTGTAGATTTGACGCTTCAATGAAGTTAATAGTAACATCAAAACAAACTAAAATCAGATAAAGCTATAGTGCAATATATATGACCTTAGTTGAAAATGTTAAACAAAAGTAACCTCCTCGCAATCATGCAGTGTCTGCAGACGTTTAGTCTTTCACAAAAAAACCATCAACTGATGCCATCGTATTTATGAACAAACGGTGTTGGAAATTTAATGATGAAATGTCCTATGATCAGGCTCAACGACTGGTCTTCCTTTACAAACAACTGCTGGTCAATCCACAAAATGCCTCATATTGGATTCGAAGTTTAAATGGGTATTGTAGATTCCGGGTGAGAAACCGCACAAAACAATGAGCAACAAAACAGATATTTGAGATAGAAAGATAGGTAATACAAAACGTAAAGATACAACCTGGAACACAGGTTAGTAATCCAGGAACACGATTAGTAAGAAATATATATATATACACGTCTATAGATCTACTATGATTACTCACGTGGTATTCTCTGTGTAACTTCGGTATCAGTCGGTAACTTACGGACCTTCACGGTACTCGTACTGTAACTCTCACTGTTCTCTTAACAGGTCTGACGTATCTACTATGTTAGGAGTATATGTATACTCAAGTCGAGTCCATTATCATAGAAAAAGGGGCGATCCCACAATAATGGGAATGATAAATGAATGTTTTTTCAGAAATCTGAATAACAGAAACTGATGGAGTAATCTAACCAGGTTTTAAAACGTATGACAAACAAATATGTTTTGAAGAGATATTTTGTATTTGGTTGAATTTTGGGGTGGTTATTGCCCTTTTGAGTTTGTCTCACATCATTATTCTGTGAAGGCACATTTTTATGCACATTAATAGCAGTTAGTATATGATGTGTGAATGACCCTTACCCGGCATTACTCGATCGAAGAAGCACACACCTGCAAGATCACAATTTTCCAGCACACACTGCCAATAAGGCCAAGTAAGCCGAGTTCGAATTCCATTTGAATTTATTGCATTCATGTACACGCAAATACCCTTGGGAAAGGTATTAATCCGTCTATTCCATTCCAGTTATGGGTTAAATACCAGGACAGATTGGGTTCTATAGCTTTGGTTGGCAACCAGTCTACTGCAGAACACAATGGCAACCTACTGCTGGATAATCTTCTGCCCAGTCAGTCATGTCTATTTCGAGACATGATTGCCCAAGCATTTTTCACGTATGGCACTTAACTGACTGACTAACATGAGGATCCTTAGGGGTCGTAAAAGCTTTCACAACCTGTCTACAGTCCAAACCTTTCACTTTCGAACCATTTCCTGTGGGGACGCAGGTTCAAAAGTGTAGATCAGCTTGGAAATCACTTCCGAAAATGTTTTGTTCTACACCTGTAAAATGTTACATGCATGGATTTGAGTTTCTGTCAGAAAAATATGATGAGATAAATATTAATGAATAAACACTTTGCATACGGAATTTGTTTGAACTATTAATTCAATCTGAAAATGCAAAAACGTTCTGATACACCTAAGTCTCTCACTTTCTCTTTTTTACACAACCGGCCAAAATCAAATCTCTTTTTTACACAACCGGCCACGTCAGATTCATAAAGAAAATGATGTATTTCATACTATTTTTAGTATTTATTGCCAAATGAAAATAGAATAGTACTTTTGTTATTATTACTTTGCAAGATCTTACAAGGCAAGGAGCAAAGATGAACTCATCTAAATCACACTAAATTTGTTTCATTCTCTCCTTGATGAAACTGAAATATAGGTAATAATTAAATACTTATAAATTCATTTTATACATATTTTATTGTGCAATATTAACAAAAGAACCATTCTATTTTAATTTACAATCATCCACTTGTCAATAAATACTAAAAAGTAGTATGAAATACATCGATTTTTTTAAACACTGGGGTGCCCTAAAAATTATTTCTGGTAGGAACCCCATATATATATATATATATGTGTGTGTGTGTGTGTGTGTGGTGTGTGTGTGTGTGTGTGTGTGTGTGTGTGTGTGTGCGTGCGTGTGTGTGTGTGTGCGTGCGTGTGAGTGTGTTTGTGCGTGTGTGTGCGTGTTTGTGCATCTCTATATGCGCGTCTGTGTGTGATGGTTGCCATCCGCCGAATATGGTTTCAGGCAAATGAAATTAATTACTATCTTACGTTTAATTTCATAAACTGGTGCGGAAAAATCACAAAGAATATAATTCACCAATTAATAGAATCCATATCAATTGAAGAATTGAAACAAAACAAACAATTGAAATAAGTAGAAAACGGAGCTGAAAAGATAATGCATGGTATTTCATTTCACCTACAAGGAACAAAATGTTAAGAATAAAAGTGCTATGGATATAGAAAAGCATTTACTGGATTTTAGAAACATTTTCGTATAAAAATATTTCAAGCGACAAATTTTAAAAGTTTCAAGCGACTAACATTAAACTGTTCGCTCCTTGAATATCGAAGGTTACCTTATAATGAAGGGCTGCTTGCCATAATACATTTTATTAGTAATAACTAGTGAATATATTTTATCAGTAATAACTGCTGAGACGAGTGACCAGCTATATATATATATATATATATATATATAAAGGAAATCTCAACACATCATTTAAATAAGTTATAAATTATAATTCATTTCAATAAGCTAAATTAGCTCGGCAAAATTTTTGTACCCAATGGAGCGAATATTGTGTGGTCTGATGAAATGAGATAATTTACCTTATTGAAATGATTTATAATTTACAACCAATTTAATTGACGTGTTGAGTTTTTCTTTAAAAATATCATATTGCTCTAGATATCATTCATTAAGCTCTTTTAAATATATTAAGTTGATCTTGTTGGAATATCCTCGCCGTTTACGGACTGGACATATATACATACATTCATATATATATATATATATATATATATATATATATATATATATGTGTGTGTGTGTGTGTGTGTGTGTGTGTGTGTGTGTGTGTGCGTGTGTGTGTGTGTGACTGGCCACACGTATCCAAAATTACCAGTCAACTTGGGCAGATAGATAATGCGGCATATTTTTGTTTGTTCAATACCCTTTACAACATTAGAAGACGCCAACTTAGAGTAAAAATTGTTTTCTTTCTTTAAACTTTATTATTGAATGCCTGTTTCTGTAATTTTCCGTCGGTGCACTATATACTTGTTAGATATTTCTGCCATCCACGGAAATCTTCCTCAAAATCGAAAGGGAATTTATTTCTTAATTCAATCTTTATTATCAGGGTTTTTGTTCTTTTCTACTTTTTTCTCTCACTCTATTTTTATTTCGTCAATCTAGTGTAGATTTTATTTCCTCAGCTGAAAAGGAAATTACATTCACGGCTATGAGATGAGAAGTTTTGCCTGACAACAGCCTTTATCAGTGAGGGCTTAAACCCCTCAAGAGAACATGTTGGGAGAATTGATATTGCAATAGAAATGGTTTACCAATTCTAACAACAAAAATTTGATGGTCTTGTTATTTTCAAAACGTATGAATTCAGAAGATATATATTTTTGTTTATTATATATATATTTATACACAGACCAAATTAGCTTAGAAACAGAGAGAAAAGGTGATTCACTTGGGGGGCTAAAAGACCGTGTTGAAAATGAAAAACGTCTTGATATTAGGGCATACTACTATTGCAGTGAAAGACAAGGGAAGATAAAGCTCATGCCTTTTTTATACTGCTTTATACTTTACGATATACTTATGTCAATAGAAATTCTCTAAACGAAAATGCGAGATAATCCCACAAGCCATAACCGAAGCACTGTTTCTCTTTTTTGAAATTTACAAGATTTCTCAACATTTTCCTTAAAAAGCTTACGACAGTCGAAACAGAAAGTATAATCTTACTAAATACGGTGTAAACCACAATATGGTCGGTGGGTAAGTTGATGGTTGAATCAAAAACTAATTGCAATGAATAATGTATATTTGTATACATACAACAAGGGACGTGACATGATTTATCATTGACTGGTCAAATGACCTCTTTTGGTTTTTCTATTCCCGTTTGCATCGGTGTCAGCACAAACCGGAAAGTATGGCGTATGAAACGGAAGGTGAAATAACGTTACTGCCAGAAAATAATAATTCGATTCCGGTTTTCATTCAGTGGGTTTCTTTATTCATGAAAGGCAGCTGCCACAGTCTTGGGTTACAGGTAAATGACACATGGGACATCCTCGGCGTTATATGTATTTTTACTGAAGACAGACTAACATATCAGATTTTTACTTCGGTAAGTAATAAGAAAGACGACATCTTTACGTCACAACTCGCGACAGCTTTTTAAGAATGTCCCACTAAATCTATATCGATGACCTTACGTTTAGCAGTGATCAGTTCTTAACAGACAATTCTGAGATTTTGCTTCTTATATTTTGGTCATCTTGAGGGTCATAAAATAGCAAAACCTTCCGTCACAGATGAATTCAATGAGAAGCCAATTAAGTTCGTGAGTTTTTGGATCCTAGCTGTTTTGAATTGTGACATTAATACAAAAGTTTAATGTTTGAATTCCGAAATAAATACAGAAATAAATGTAGACTTTTGAAATATCCTTTTTATCGGCAACAACCACAATACTAATGTATCATATATGTAATAATGTACTTCAGTTAAGAGAAGATGATTCCGAAAAGAAAATCTTTCCGGTTATTGAGATTTTGACGGATGTTGCAAATAGTAAAAATGGATTTTCGTATAGTTGCGATCCTGACAATCGTATCCAATTGTAAAGAATGGACATGCGGTGCGTTCAGTTTGTCTCATTAATCGGACCAATATACGTGTGGATGTAGAAAAGTGTTATGTCGTGAGTAAGAATAAATAACTCAACAACAGGAATAGGTTAATTGTTGTATTCCGTGAAAATAGTAATTACAAAGGTTATTAGTATCCAATACAAGAATAAAGGTTAATCGTCTCAACCGTCGTAAGACGTAGTATGAGCAATGGGTACTTCCGGGTGGTCACCGGAAGTCTACGACTGACTTGTCAATCGGCTGCTCGGCACACTCTCCTACGTAGATGCCACCATTACTTTACATAGTAATGGAATAGTCCATTATAGCCAAATAGGCGCGGGCGTCCCAACAAAAAGACAGCGCGTTTGATGAATATTATCAGATCCTCTTTCCTTAGAATAATAAAGAACAAGCCAATAACTCCATATATCTCTGTGTCGCACTTTACACACACACACACACACACACACACACACACACACACACACACACACATATTATTATAGAGAAAATAAATATGTGTAGATATTAAGATAGATAGATAGATAGATATATATATACATAGATAAATAGATAATTGAGGAATATATAGAGATAGAAAGATAGATATAAACACATATGCATTCATACACATAGAGCTTCATACATCAATAAAAAACAAGATTATTAATTGAAAACAATATGTGTGTGTGAAGGACTGCGAGTTTAAAGCATATTAACAGAACATACTTTCTTCGTTGCTCTTTACAAACACACACACACACGCGCGCACAAACACACACACGCATATATATATATATATATATATATATATATATATATATATATATATCTGTTGTGGGACCTTATCTTTTTCTAAGATAATGAACTCGACTTGAGTATACATAAACTCCTGGCATAATGATTTATCTGAGAGACATCGGAACTGATCCGTAAGTTACCGAGACAGGTCGAAGTTACACAGAGTATACCGCGTCAGTAGGCATAGTACCTCTGCGATTCACTCAGCCAGAAAAATATTACACTAATATATTTCAACATGGCTTCACTTCAAGACTTGGAGAGATTCCTCATAAATTTAACCTGGAGTAATTGCTAATCTCGAAATAAAGTAAAATAAAAGCAACCATAATGTGCTAATCGTATTCCTTGATTCCTAATCTGCGTTCTAGTTTGTATATTTACGATCAATATAACCTATTTTTTATCTCAAATATGTTTTGTTATTTTGTGTGGGTCCAAACAAAAAATAAAATAAAATATATATATATATATATATATATATATATATATATATATATATAGCTCAGAGGTAGAATCGCCGACTGACACCGATTCGGTCGGTTTTCAATCCTGGGTAAAAGGCAATCGGCTGTCTAACCGTACTGATGAGCTGTGATACAGCGAAAGAGATCTGTCTGTGGATGACTATATATATATATACATATATATAAACGTGATTAGGTGCTATTTTTAGATAGATAGATAGATAGATAGATAGATAGATAGATAGATAGATAATGTGGCGATGGCTGTAGTAAGTCTCTTTCGCTCGGCAGGTTTGAAACTGATTTTGATCACTGGGGTCTCGATTTTTATACTTGTCACAAATTCTCTTGAAGGATGCCGAGAGACCCGGGTTATCTTATGCAAATCTAATCCTTGACCAATGAGATTACTACCACCTACACATTTCAATGTGGGTGGTTGGTTCAACCAATGTACAGCGATATCTCCTCTGGCGTAATCTCTCCTCATCTTCTTCTACTTAATTTAACTGAATACCTCAGTAAATCTAGCTTTCATCTTGGTAATTTTAACTCTAGTGAGATATATAATTCGTTTTTATTCTCATAGTTAAAATGTTAACCTTCTTAACCTGATCAAAAGTTTTTGACTATTTTCCACTTCTACCGGCCGGAAAAACAAGCTTCAGATCGACTTTTGAATAAACAATGCAATAATATATTTTTCGTTTCTATTTTTTACAATTTTCAGCTAGTTTTTCTATTTTTCAGATTTTACAAGCATCCAAATATATATATATATATATATATATAGAGAGAGAGAGAGAGAGTGAGAGAGAGAGAGACTGAGAAAGAGAGAAATGTATGAAGATAGATAGATAAACAGAGACACACTCATAAACACTCTCGCGTCTTTATACATGCATATATATCAATCAAGGTTATTAAATTTAGCCGTTGCATTATGCTTGCTTTTAGTTTACTTTACTTCGAGATTAGCAATTACTCCGGGTTAAATCTATAAGGAATCTCTCCAAATTTCCCATTCTTTTCCGAATACAAATATAAATGTCAAACCCAAAAGAAATCAATGAAAAAATAATATTCGTTGAACGAAACCTGAATCAATGATATATTAAATCTGAACTGAACTTCAAACACTACAATCACTTTTCCCCTTTAATCGCTATTTATGTAATAACCATATCATAGTAAAGTATATCTTGCAATTTCATCTTGAATTTTTAATCGTCTGCTTCTTTATAGCCAGTATTAAAGTTAACTGCTTAAGTCATTATTAATATTTCATTTTAAATGATGGTTCTACAAAGAAAATCTTACTCCTAATAGTTTAAATAATCTTAATATTGTTTTTCTTTCCGTTATTAAGTGCTGGAACAAAACTGATTAATTAACGACATATCGGAAGCATTATATAAGTGTATACTGGGACGTTAATAGTTTGACCTTGAAGAAATGATGAAAGAGACTAGTTTCTTATTTCAAGAAGTGGCCAAATATAATTACCTTTTGGTATACTCATGCTATACCTGTATGTCTCACAATTATAAAATAAAATCCGATAAAGCTCAAAATAAAACCCGATAGTTATGTCTATACAAAAATAAATTGATATAAATATCCATAAGAAAAACTAAAATTCATGTCAAACAAATGTTTGCTAACCTTAGTAAGATAAACACAGGAAACTATATATGTATGATTTAAGATATTTTCAAAAAATGCATATGAATTTATGAAAAAGACCGCTAATTTGCAGATTGATTTTTAAAATACTTCAGAAACATTTCATTTTACTATACACCAACTACCATAACTATTAGGTTTCCCCAGTGTTTTAAAAACTGGTGTATTTCATCGTATTTTTTAGTATTTATTGCCAAGTTAATGCCCCGAGGAACTTATCTCGCTGGTGCCCCTATATATGAATTTACTCGAGCCACAAGATTAGCAACTAGGTCCCACCCTTTTACTGTGGAGCCAATAAATTGTAAACGCAAATCTACTCCATCAGCTTCTTTTCCCGCACTTCTCGCATGTGGAATTCCTTTCCGTTTAGTTGCTTTCCTGACAGCTACAATCTCTAAGAATGTAAATGTAAAATCAATAGTCATCTCCTATCTCACTAACCTGCGTCCTCTCTCTCTCTCGTACTGCCTTCTCCGTCGACTCCACTCTCATCAGTATTCTCATCCTTCTCTTATCCACTTCTTGACACCCCCTATAACCTGTCACTCTTTCTCATAACTTTCCTCCTATGTAAACCCCTGCAAAATAGTGGCAGTAAAATGCCTTGCTTGGGGTGATATGATTATAAAAAAAATTGTAAATAAGAATAGAATGGTTCGTTTGTTAATACTGCTCAATGACATATGCATCAAATAAATATATAAATATTAAATAATTACCTATATTGCAGTTTCATCAATGAAAAAATAAAGAAAATTTTAGGTGATTCAAAGGAGTTCATTTTTGCTTCCTTGGCTTGTAAATATTACAAAGTAATAATAACAAAAGAATCATTCTCTTTTCATTTAGAATTATCCACTTGGGAATAAATACTAAGAATAGTATGAAATACATAATTTATTAAAAAAAACTGGGGTGGCCTAATGATGATGTCCGATATTGTACACTTAGCTGACATGCAGATTCCGGATGGATATCATGGCTTTCCACAATGTGCTTATCAGTGTGTTGTTGCTTTCTTTTCATCATCCGACACATTAACTTTTTTTTTTCATTAATTTAGAAAAATGGGAATGACGGCAAACTGAATCCAGCAGGAGGTCTCTGATTTGGAGGTTGTGCGGAGCATGGAACCACCTCTAAATTGCTGTTGTTCCCAGGTCCACCCTAACCCTTTTAGTGGTAGCACCTGTTAGGGTTCTAGCTATGGACAAATAGTTAACAGCCATACTGTTGTCAAAACACTATGAAAATATAAAAATATTTTATAGAAAAGTATACATTTTTGAAGAAAGAATAATTGCCACAACACATTTCAGAAGTAAAAAATAATTCCCAACAAAACATTTTTGAATACAAAACTAGAATATATTTTCAGTTTTCTAAAATAAAAAAGAATAAAAACAAACTAAATCAACCTTCTCTCTATAACCGAACATTACCACCACCCCCAAAAAAAAACTTAAAATCCCACCGTTTTTGCATTAATTAACCTACAGAGGTGTTGATATGACGTTAAACAAAACTCAAACTCAAACTCAAACTCAAACAGAAAGTATTTTAGCGTTCTTTTTCAGTGCCACTCATTTAATGCTCTTTTTCGTTAAATCTTCCTCGTTGCTCTAATGTTCTGTCCAGTGTATTTGCAGCATCCTTTGGCTGAACAAATTTTTCTTGCCGATAGTCTGCTCATAATCTGTGAGAATAAAGTCCAGCATTCAGTGGAATGTAGGACGATTCATATAACATATAATACGATTCATATAACATATAATACATATAATAAGAATTAAATATGCATTGTGTTACTACCAACTTCTTCCTCTGTTCTTGCTATTTATTTTGAAATCGTTCAATGCACCTTCAGATGCCTGGCGCAAATTTTCAATGTCGGACGATTTCCTCAAGAATTAAATTTTTACATTGATATTTCTTATTTGTAGCATTAATATTGGACGTCTTCTTTTGCTGATGAAAAAGAGACCGCAGAAAGCAGCGGATAACATATTCGAAGGACCTAATCAGGTGGATGATTGAACGAAGGTTGCATCGTGTAACAGGAGACGGCGTCCTAAGAACCACCAGTGAGAGGGGGACGTGAAAATCTATGTTCACTTACTTTCTAAAAGGACAGGGCACATAGAAGAAGAGGTATTCAGGGTTTTCTATTTCTTTTCGGGTTTGAGTAAACGAGCCGTGTCTACACAGCTGCTTAACCTATAGCTGTGAAGAGAAGAGACAGATTTTCGTTTTTTTAGCGGTCGTTTGTGAAAGTGAACGGAACATGTAATATATAATACAGCAGTGGTCGTCTCTCCGAATTTTGAGATAATTCTAACGATGTAATCTTCAACCACAATAATTCTATTACAAAGAACATGTTGAAAAATTTAGAGTATCCACTGATTTTTGTCGCTAACAGCAAAATCATTAAATGATTTACAGACCAAGAACAAGATGAAATCTATATACGTTATTTGAAATGAGGTTCATGCTTCTATTGAAATAAATCCTTTATTCTAATTTTTCTAATTAGCTAAAGGTGTTTTATGATTAAGGGAAAGAACATCTATATTCAAACATCAAAAATATTGATCTAATTGAGCATTGTTTGCCAAATTGTGGAAAATAAAATAAAACACAATTACACAGGTGCATATCTATCTATCTATCTATCTATCTATCTATCTATCTATCTATCTATCTATCTATCTATGTCTCACTTTAAATATATATATATGTGTGTGTGTGTGTGTGTGTATTTGACTTTATTAGGTATAAATCCCTATTTATACGCAGCCAATAATATAAGAAATATATCTTATGTAATTTTCTGATTAATTATATCTTTTTCGATATGTTTCCCTTAATTAAACAAAAAAGAAGAAGAAACACTTTAAGAAAAAGTTAAACAGACAGATAGAAACCGATATATTATCAGATAAGGAAATAACTAGAAATATAATATTTCCATACAGGATGCTTCCATTTTAACTCGTCTACATTGATTATACTTTATAAAAATGTATCTTCTTCTATGTTCCCTGTCCCTTCAGGACGTAGACGATCATGGATTTCCACGTCTCATAACCCCTGGTGGCTCTTGCAACGCCTTCTCCTGTTACAACATGCAACCCCGTTCAATCATCCACCTGATTAGGTCCTTCAAATATGTTATCCTTTGCTTTCTCATGTCTCTTTTTCCCTCAATCTTGCCTGTTAGCATTAGGTTCTCCAAGCCCGCTTTCCTCATTGCATGTCCCAGGAAGTTCAGCTCTCTCTTTCTAATGCTCAGTATTAATTTCTTTTTTGTTTCCATCATAACTAAGACCTCATCATTGCTCGCATCCTCGATCCATGATATTCGTAGCATCCTTCTGTAGAACCAAATTTCAGTTGTTTCAAGTTTTTCCTTCATCTTTGATGATATTGTCCAGCATTCACTGCCATATTGAAGAATAGACATTACATAGCAATCCAGTACTTTCTTTTTTGTTTCTGGCAAAATCGTCTTGTTTCTTAATACTTTACTTCACTTCTGGAATGCTTCTTTCGACATGGCGATACGCCTTCGGATCTCTTTTTCGCACTTTCCGTCTTCTGTTAAAACACTTCCCAGGTATTTAGGTTTTTTGCACCTGCTTGATTCTAGTATCTCCGTCCTGTATTTGGCATATTGGGCTGCCCTTTTTTACTGATGACCATGCATTCCATTTTCTTGCAGTTTATTTGTAGTCCTTTCTTAACACTCTATTCAGCTACCTTCTGTAGAATGTCTTGTAGTTTCGTTTCTGTGTCTGCTATCAGCACTGTATCATCTGCGTACCTTAGGTTGTTTAAATTGTGGCCTCCGACACCATTCTTATAAAATATGCCGAAACAAAATAAAAGTATAGGATAAATTTAAGCAAGAATCGAATTCTGAATATAGTGGAATAAAAACATTCACTTTTGAAATATTGACATGGTAACATTGCTATAAATTCACCGTCTACCGAGGTTATGAGAGCGCATTTTAACAGCACTACACCTACGTTGCTGTCTGGTCATTGACGCCTGAATTGTTTAGCATTAGACGTCTTTAGAATACGCTCGTGGAGCTGCTGTTGTCAAGGAACTTCACGCTTGGCAGAAAGCCAAGGAAACCCATCAACAATTTAAATAATATGAAATACTATTCATAGAACATACTAATGCTTAAGGGGTCTATGATGACGACAAAATTTTCAGCAGAAAACTCAAAACATATAAGAAGCGCTCTCGCCCAATTAGAACGCGCATTTTTATGACTGAGATATTTTTCTCATACTTTTGATTTGGTTAAGCAAAAGCATGAGGAAAATGAGCACTAGCAGACAAAACACTGGGTACATTATCCAGGATCACTTAAATTATGAATCTAATGTGGTTAATATGCGCCAATTGGTGATGTACCACATATCTACTGACTGATAGCCACACCTATCCTAAGATTACAATCCTCTTGGCTATTTTGTGGGAGGACTCTTGCAGATGGAGTTGAACTGCAGGCCCTGCAAAACCGGGGAGGCTCTCAAGGCAGTTATCAGAAATGACATATCCAATATAGAGAAGGAAGCCGTCAGCAAGGCCTACCCCAGGTTTCGATATTCCCTGGACAATATAGAGGGCGCAAATTGTGGCTAAATCGAATGAGATTTGTACCATATATATGTACTTATGTGTTTATAAAGTTTCATTGAAATATATTAAATTGTTATATAAAACAATATGTTTTATCTATTTAGTTTATTCCACATATATCTGCACCATGCATTTCGCAGAATAACAATATTGCCACTTAATATGCTCAAGGGACATATGGACATAGTGTAATAGTAAGCAAGATGGTTTCGCTAGAATCATTACGGTTTAATAGTGAGTTAGATCCTCACATGATACTCCATATTCTCTGCATTTTGCCACATTTAAATCTGCTTCAAAATCACCTTAATATACTCAATAAATATTATTTAAAAAATTGCGTTTCTTTCATCAGAAAAAAGTAGAAAGTATTCTATTTTTTTAATTAAACGCGTCTTTCGATTGTCATCAGAGATAGGTGTTCAAAGATAAGTAAATTTTGTGTTTAGAAAAGTATGTTCTCAAAGAATAAACATATTCTAGTTCAGTTGAGGAGACGCCCAGCTTATGTTGGCGCAACAGGTGAAAATTTTTAGACCGGTCTCAAGGCGTTATTGCCTTGAAGATACCTTCCTTATAAACCCTAGGATTGTTCATGTCTTTATGCAATATCGAGTCTTCTTCTATGTGCCTTGTCCTTTCAGGACGTATGCGATCATGGCTTTCCATGTTTCCTTATCCCCGGTGGGTTTTAGCACGCTTTCTCCTGTTTCAGCACGCAAACCCCGTTCTATCATCCACCTGCTCGAGTGCTTCAAATATGTTATCCTTTGCTTTTCCGTCTCTTTTTCCATCTACCTGGCCTGTTAGCATCAGCTTCTCCAAGCCCTCTTTCCTCATTGCATGTCCGCGGAGCTTTAGCCGTCGCATCCTAATGGTCAGTTTTAATTTTCTTTTCGAGTCCATTCATTCCAAAACCTCATCATTGGTCACATGCTCGATCCATGATATCCGCAGCATCCTTCTGTAGAACAAGATTTCAGTTGTTTCTAGTACTTCCTTCATCTTTGATGATATTGTCCAGCATTCACTGTCTTATTGGAGAACTGACATCACATAGGAATTATTTTGCTATACTTTGGTCGCATCAGCAAATATTTGAGTCGCCTCATACCATCTCTTGGAGTGCTGATATATATCAGATTGGGATTCAGAACTATGGTAATTCCTGATGAGAAATACAATTTATTTTGCACAAAATATATTAATTTTAATATAGTTTCCTTCCACAATATGCACGCAATTCAGTATTAAATTTTAATCTTATAGATATGTTATACAGTGAAAAACGGCAGGTATATTTAAGTTGATTCTTAATTTTGTGGATTCCGGGTGAGGAATTGCTCAAAATAATGAACAGCAAAACAGATATTTGAGATTGAAAAATAAGTTATATTAAACGTAAAGATACAAACTTGAACGCTTGTTATTAATCCAGAAATAAGATCAGTAAGGAATATATATATATATATATATATATATATATATATATATATATATATATATATATATATATACAAGTCTTTTAATGGAATTAGTATGTCCACGTCGGAAATGACGGGCGCTGTGTAATACTGTGTAATACTGTGTAATACTATTCTGACTGAGTGAAGCTCAGAGCTACTATGACTAATGACGCGGTATTCTCTGTGAAACTTCGGTATCTCTCGGTATCTTACGAATCCCTTTCGGTGTCTCTCGGATCGGATCCTGATCTCTCTATGGTAGGAGTATATGTATACTCAAGTCGAGTTCATTATCATAGAAAAAGAGGAGATCCCACAAAAATTAAGCCCATAGATGTGTAAGTATATAGGATTATTTATATACATTTGACTAGGAATAGCTTTGCTGTAAGTTGAAATAGAGATATAGGCACAGATATTCAACGGAAAATTTGAACCCGGAAAAGATCGACCGTTCATTCTCCATGCTTATACCACAATATCGAACTAACTGTATTCTTTATCTACAAATGATTCGATATATTGAAATTATCCTGGATGCTGTTTCCGTCGTTTCAAAAGTATGTGTCACAATATATTTTTTGAAGTTATGGAAATTGAGAAAACTTAAAGAAATTCATTTTTTAAACTGCACAATTAAAAACGTAAAACTTCAACAAATGTACGTATAAATTATTATATTTAGCCAGCTCTCCCACTAGAGCACGATATTTTACGTGGAGAGCCAGGTCGTGTACGCACGGTAAAAGGCTAAAAATTGCCAAGCCCTCGTAACACTCGGTTGTCCTGGCCTCGATTGCGACCATCAATAGACTCTTTGCTACAATGGGATGACACTGCCCCGGTACACTGTTCGCCAGGACAGGACACGTCTTAGTATATTTTATTTTCAAATGCATCTCTGTCCTCGGACAGAGATAAAACGAGGCTGCACTCTGCCCGAGGAGAGAGACGCGAGTGAAAGAAAAATGTCACCATCTTACGCATAAAATATTGACCAGTAAATTTCCAAAGATATAATTGATTAAATATAGCATTTAATGAAGTTATATTTTTCATTAAAGTATCGGAAAACGAGATATTTGTTAAACTTTGAAGCACAAAAATACAATATTTATTTGACAATATTTATTTGACAAAATAGCTGAATAATGTCATGAAATATAATTTCTTTCTAATAGAGCAAAAACAGCATATTCAAACAGAATGCACAAAGTAAATCCATGCAGAGGCCATAATATAATTAGTGTTTAATATATTTTTGACTGTAGCTAATATATTTTTGACTGTGGCTCTGGAAATTACACAAACATATTTGCCTACATTTATGAAATTATGCAATGTCTCATAATAAGTACTCAAAACTGGGCTTTATTACAGACTATATGCAATTTATTTCGGTTTGGATATAGAATTTAAAATTGAGGTCAAGAAACAGAGAACCCCCAACAGAGGACGTTGAAATGCAGGCCATCATGATAGGTTTAAGTTTCAAGTGGCATCATATTCAGCTGATAGTATATGTCCACATGCAAATATAACTTCTATATTTAGCAAGATCTGATTCTACATATTAGTCAGGTTTTAAAGGCCCAACGACAATCAATATTGGCTTGAGATTTAATTTTTTATTCATCACAGTCTGTCACATGGCACCCTATTATTCACTACAACCCTAGAAAAGCAGCGTATTTGCAATAACCAAAGAGGATTTAATAGTTGGAGCTATTTTCTCAATAATTTACTTCAGCGGAGAATTACCTAATCTCTGACAAACTGAAATAGTCAACAACTACCAAACAGGGATTTCAAGCAGCTGCAGTAACTATAGCACAGGGAGAAAGTAAGTAAGTTTCGTATGTTAAATTATCGGAAAATGATGTTCATTCGACTCCATGGATTCATTGTTTTACATTTACACTCTCAGTCCGATAGCAAGAATCATGATTAAATGTATTAATAAAGTTTTAATAACATATTCGCAGAAAGGTAATATTTTCTCAATTATATTATTTTACTTGCGAATGAACACTCAATATGCATGTAACAGGATCACTACAAATTCCAGGCTTATCTTCATGTAATTAAGATTTCCTGGGATGCATTCTTCTTTGATACAATCGCCCAAGTTTCTTAAGTATCAGCTATGCATCAATTGAAGCTCCTTAAGTATTTGATATGCATTCACTAAAGTTCTTCAAATATTTTCTATGCATTCACTCAAATCCTTTAAGTATTTGTTATAGATTCATTTCAGTTCATTTAGTATTTGCTGTCACTCAAGTTCTTTAAGTATCAGTTATGCATCTTCTGAAGTTCCTTTAGTGTTTGGTATGCATTCACTCAAGTTCTTCAAATATTTTTATGCATTCACACAAATCATTTAAGTATTTGTTATAGATTCATTTTATTTCATTTAGTATTTGTTGTCCGTTAACTCAAGTTCTTTAACTACATGCTATGCATTAACTAACGTTTTTTTTTTAAATATTTGCATTATATTCAAGTAACGTACATTTTGCTATGCATTCACTAATGTATCCGAAGAATTTGTTACCCGTTCATTCAAGTTATTAATATAGGCGTTAATTGTTAAATTAAATATGAAATAAGATTTAACCGCCGTTTTCTTTGATTAGCTTGTCCAAAAATGTCCTCTTAGTGTCCTCTCGGCCTGCTTTCCACAAATTGCAACTTTCTCATGCTACATGTAGTAGTTTCGTAGTTTCGAGTTTGCTTTTAACTTTCTTGTATCTCACAAGGTATGCACAAAATATTCTCAACATTTCTCAGTAGGTCACGAACTAGTCATTTTAAGTAAATTGTTTTGCATTCTCTGCCATATGGAATATCATATTTTAGAATCTTGTTTAGGTTTCCTTGTTTCTCAGGATATTTTCATTCTATTTTTCATTATTACCTTTTGTACGAATTCTTTCAATTTTCTTTTAACGACTTTCATTAACACATAGATATTTTCATATATATATATATATATATATATATATATAAAATTACAAATTGAAAATTATACAAAATGGATCTTTTCATATGTTGTAATGACATAGCCCCACACGTGTTAAAGCATGAAAAATATGTTCTTTTTACAAACATTTCAGAACATTACTACAGTATTCATAGATGATTCTGTTAATTGATTTTTTTGTAAATCAAGAATCTGTAGTTTGCTTTTGTTGTTTTCCTGGTGTAATGAATGCTAAGTAATTTGTAAACCATTATATTTTAAGCAAGAAAAAAATTACAGATTTTTCTAGCAACACAGTTTTGCAATTATTTTTTGTTACCACAATTCACACCCCTGAAGATGATCTCGGAAAGAAAATGAAAGTACTTGGGAACATTGAGATATAAATGGTAATAACATCTAACAAACTTATAGCTAATTTCTGACATCTTTCAATGATAATACATAGATTTTATTAAAAATAATGAGACATATTTTTTGCAATTCTTCTGATTATATATATATATATATATATATATATATATATATATATATAGTCATATTGTCATCCGCAGACACATCTGTTTCGCCGTATCACAGCTCATCATTACGGTTAGACACCGATTGCTTTTTTACCCAGGATTGAAACCCGACCGAAATGGCGTCAGTCGGCGACCCTACCCCTGGGCTATGGGCGTTCGGTGGAAGTATATTGTATCGAGACAGCAGGTAATTTCCTAAACATATATTCTTAAATATAACAGACAATGAAGATTTCTAAGATTAATAATTTTCAATAATCTTGGAACCATTTCTAAATATTGTTTTCAACGTGGTTGATATAAATGATATAATAGATTATAATAATAATTGGCTGATATGGATTATCTTGTTGATATGGATTATCTTGTTGATTATTGCGAAGTATCATGAGAAATCAGTTATTGTTCTTTCCTGTCTGATTTGGCTTGTCACTTCCAGATCAAGGGACTGAACGCATGAAAACTAGATGATGCTAACATATGTATCACGAACTAATACACCCACTACTTTAGTGGTGCAATTTTGGAGACTTTTATATTCAGTATCGTTCAGTTTTTGACAACTGGATTATGTTAGTGGGTTCGTGCCACATGTCATAATTTGTGTTTATTTCTGAAATGATACTTCTGTCAATACTTGGGCGAGTGTATCAAAGAAGAATGCATCCCAGGAAATCTTAATTACATGAAGATAAGCCTGGAATTTGTAGTGATCCTGTTACATGCATATTGAGTGTTCATTAGCAAGTAAAATAATATAATTGAGAAAATATTACCTTTCTCAATACTTTCAATAATATTGGAATTATTTCAAACTGTTATTAATTGGGAATAATTACAAATTATTAACAATATATATTTAGAAAAATATATATTAATAATAAATTTACATATTATTCTACGTCTATGGCACGATTGGGAGTTTCATGCATTATGCAATAATATTTCAAACTGACTGTTTAATAGATACTAATTTAAGTTCACTCGATATTAATGGGAATTATATGTTATTAATTTAAGTTACTGCTTAAAATTTAATCTTATTCCTGAATAATAAGATTAAATTTTAAGTATTCCAATATTAAATGTAGATAAAAAAATTTAAATTTAAATTTAAATTTTAAAATTAAAATAGAAAATATTAAAAGAATTAAAATTCAGGCAGAAGAAATCAAAGAAGCGTAAAACATTAAACATAAATATTCAAATATTCAAATATTGAATGTAGATTAAATTTTAAAATTTTAAACAAAAATAAAATAATAATGAAGATTAAAATAAGAATTAAAAAGTATAGTTTAGAATTAAAATTAAAAATTAAACAATATAGCGAGCAAAAATATTAGGGGTTTAATTCATAATTGGTAAAAGTATTATTGCGGGAGTAAGAAACAAAGAGGGAAAGAAAGGGGCAGACTAAAGAGGAATCTAAATCAATATATGTCAAAGAATTTAAGTAAGTATTTTTACTATGACAGCATGTAGTCTTAAATTACTTAACAATTGAGTCATGAGATCGATCTTTACTGGGTGTACCATACTCTCGGCCTTGTGCCATGTCTAAGCTACGCTTAGAAAAACATCATATGCACATAGATAATACCATTATTTAGCCAATTAATGTGAGACCAAACACACACACACACACACACGAGAAGTTACACTAAAAATATTCGAATTACCGAAAACATTTCGCCTCGTATATAATGATATCGGTCTTTCAACCACACCTTATTCAACTGTGGTAATGTTGTGTTGAAAGGTTAGTTAAAAACAATAGAAATATAACAACTTTGAATTCTAACTGCACAAGAAGTTCGAAATAAACTCTCCCCCTAGTATTTAAAAGAACACAAAAATACGGGAAGAGAAATTTAAAACTTTTAAAGACCACTCTCTTGAAAATGGATAAAGAATTGACCGAAAGCGTTTACAACAATAGACAAGACGAACATTTGTGCAATTCGTTCTTTTGGAAAAAATAGAAAAATGTTGGAAATCTAAATCGATGATTAATTAATTTTCTTTGTCTGTCATATAAAATGAAACATATTTAAAGAAAGTTTGCTGCCGAAATATATATATATATATATATATATATATATATATATATATATATATATATATATATTGATAGAAAGAGAAAAGTTTAAGAAGTAATGGAATTTTTTATTTATCACTGACAAACGTTTTCAATTAAACGTTATTTTTAGGCTATCTATTAAAATAACGATAAAAATCTCTCGAAGTAATAAATAACGAAAATATTACTTCTTCGAAATTGCTTATTTTTATGGTTGGATACGAAACAGAGCAAATATGAAATTTCGAGAGACTATGACGACGAAGATATCATATAAACTTATGGTTCAGCCTCACTTTGTCGGCGATATCTTTTTTAATAGAGTCGGTATAAGCGTGTTGGATTTAGCAAAGTTTTCACATACGAAGGCTTTTAATCATGCTGAAGGTGCATTTTTAATTGTGTTATAAATTTAGGGCCGCTAGACAATAGTAAATACACTGTTTAAAAAAAAATATCTACACAAACATGGGAAGTCACGAAAAACAACCTTTAAGTGACAAAAATACAAAAGAATAAATCTTAAACGTAAAGCCTAACAGAGGATTGTTATTGTTATTATCAAGTGATTTTCTGACTATGTCTACATGCACAATGACTTTCACCAATACAGAACTATTTCTCGTAATCTCAAGTTACGTGAAATTTTGCACTGACTATTTAAACATATGCTAGTTATGTCTGCCAGCTGTGGTTGATTATATGAAAAACTGAATATTGTTTTATTCTGATGATGCTACTGGTTGGAATGTGTCGCAAGTATAGGTGCAGATATATTATTAGTATTTGGGAAAATAAATGTTTCCTGAAATTTAAACTTTCTCAAAGCTGAGTGATCTATAACACTGATTAAGAATTTCATGTAACTTATCAAGTTTTCTTAATTGATCCAGTTTTATAAAAAAATAAAATTGGACGCACTGCTACAACGTTGATGATATAATGTTGCACCTCTCAGACCATAGTTCAAATCAATCTCAATTAAGCACACATGTCTACCTACCAAACACCACACCTAAAATAAGTTTTGATCGCGAAAATATCATAGTCTCATTCACATGCAAAATAGGCTAAAATAATCGAAGCGTTATCAATAAAAAAATATCTCCAACACTTAATAACATCAGCTACGAACGCGGCATCAATGTGATTACCGTGTTCAGAGTATAATACACACTCATGACTCTACCTACATATATAAAAACTATACATATTCAGTCACATGTAAATTAAAACCCATCAAGAGTATTGGCTAAAATTATAGCAGAAAGTTCTGGGAAAAACAAAACATTAGGACAGGTTTTATAAAATTTATGTTCTGGAAAGAACAAATTCATAAAATCACATGGAAAATTACAGGAAAAATAACTTCGGTACCTTGCCAGTTATTTTTAATGTAATCAGCAGAAAAGAGAGAATTTTGACTAAATATATATATATATATATATATATATATATATATATATATGTTATTATAATTATTATAGCATACTAGAATTCAATTGCTATAAATCTTCGGTGTTGATACACTATTTTCAAGCAGTGAAATGTGGTTAATTTACTTAAATTCATTTTTTTAATCATATCACCCGGAGCAAGGCGGTAACGCCACTGATGCGCAGGGGGCTACGTAAGAGAGAAAAGATTGGAAATGATAAAAGTAAATTAACAACATTTCACTGTCTGATGACGGTATACGCCTTCACCGAAACCATATAGCTCTTTAGTTGCAGTATCCTATAATAATAATAATAATAATAATAATAATAATAATAATAATAATAATTTTTATTATTATTTTTATGAAATTCTGTTTTATTTTAATCTATCTGTTTGTTCTTTAAATGAACCTAAATAAAATCATCCGTATTATATTTCCTTTAACTGTCGATTTTTCGTAATTTTTTTTTTTTTTAACAAAATACTCTAGTATCGATGTTTTGTTTCGTTGAGGCGTTGCTACGCCAAAGGTTTTTTTTTTTTTTTTTAACCAGTGTCTTTCTCCTTGAATTCCAATCGCGTCTATGTCAGATGTCGCTTGGCAGCCCATTTAGGAGAAGGAAAACTCCGAACAACAACCCGCAATTCAAGGTGTTAATCGTGCCGAGGAGTGAATGGCTACTGCGTTATGAGGTCACAAACGATCCCCTACAGGCTTCGGGACCCTGTTTGTAAAAGACCGTTACCCAACGTGCCGGGCAACTTTGGGTGGACTTTTGGACCCGTGCGTCACTCGTGGGAAAAAAATGAAAAATACAAATAGAAATAAAAAAGTCCAGTATGGCTCTTCCAGTGGATAAACAGGGAGCCCGTCCTTCAGGAGGGAACCTACCTGAGGTCGAAAAATCTGCCATAGGAACAAACTCCTAGACAAAGAATGAATCTTCAGGTCCCACAACCAGGATAATCCTAATGATGGTCCTGAAAATTCTCCAGCTAGATCTACAACCGTATATTTAAAGAAAGAAAAAATAAAATGGTCTCGTGAGGAGTACAAAGTCGTTATGACTGCATTTCATGAACCGTTACTCAAACCTCAAAAAAACATGACTCGCCAAACATATGACATTTGGCGTGAAAAAGTTGGTCAAGCAAATTAAAGTATTTTGACGAAAATAAATTAGCCAATGTACGTAGGTACATTATTCGTAATAACCGACTGACAGAGGCTGAAATTAATGAAATTAAAAGAATTGTAACAAGAAGAGACGAATCAACAAAATATGAAAAGGAACCGGAATCAGAATCAGAAATAAAAAGTAATAACATCAAACAAGCCACAGGTCATAATGTAGAAACCGTGAAACACGCAAATCACTGCGAAGATAATGCTGTAAGTTTAAAAGTGCTGGAAAGGTGTGATCTGAGTCAGTTAAAAGACAAAAATAAAACGAGTTCAGAACACATCGAAGATAATTATTTGACGGAAAATAAGAACAATATACAGGAAGCCAAGATAGAAATAATGAACCATCTAAGTCAAATACAAAATATTACAATGGAGGAACAAGAACAGCTCCCAAAATTACAACCAACAAATCAAAACCTCCGAACTATTAAACTCTACAATGCAGCACTGAAATTAATACTGGATGAAGACACTCATACAAATCTCAACGAAGTAATATATGCATCAGCAATAGCAGCAACAAAAAAATTGAATATCAAAATAAAAACAAGGCAGTCTCGCAGACATGAAGACCCACCTTGGAAAAGAAAAATAGAAAAAGAAATCGAAGTGAACTATAAGTACTGGATGAACTGATTAGAGGAATAAATATAAGAACTAGGAAAAGCAGAAGAGCCGAAAGAAAATATAACATTAGGAATAAAAATGAAGTCTTATCAAATAAAGAAAAAATAAAGCAAATATAGTGAGACCAAAGCAGAAATCGAAATATGATGAAAAATGACATAATAATTATAATAATAATAATAATAATAATAATAATAATAATAATAAATATAGTATAATATCCAGATCAGATAGCACGACTTGAAGTTTCATGCACAACGCAATCTTTAAGTGCTGAGTATAAATTAACTTTTCCTTCATTTAAATTCTTGCTTATCGTAATGCTGGTATAGTTTGGTACTATACCGGGATTATATGTTTTTAATGATATATATATATATATATATATATATATATATATATATATATATTATTTGAAATGAATGGGTTTTGCATGCATGAATTGTGAATAAAAGTTTATATTATTAAGTCTAACAGTAGAGTGTTGATTTCTTTTCAAATAAAGCATAACTGATATTATATTAAATATTATTCTCCATTAAAAATATTGAATATTGAATTTAGATTATATTAAAAATTGATCCGCTTCAACATATTTAAGCAGATATTTATTCTTATGGTGACAAGTAATCATATATTAATTTCTATTATTTAATAAATGGGGTTATTCAAGTGTTTTAATATACCTACATTATCAATGGTTTCTATTTTCTTTCCTACTATAATGTTTCGCTTTTGCTGTTAAATCACAGGTGATAAAATTTTCTTATTAATATTTAATTGCTATAAACATTTAGTAAAAACAGTGATGTTTTTATATTTTATATTAGCTAAAGTTATTTAATGATGATAGAAACAAAATTTCCAACGATTTTGAGTGGAACCAAAATAAATGGATGCTAGCTCAGTATACAATACATTCATACATACAAAGACTGTTCAAAACTTGTTTTTTGTTAGTACTAATTATTTTTTAAAAGGTTAGCTATTTTCACGAATAGTAATGTTTTATTTACGCGAAATGCCAAACACTGTATTTCAACTTGATTATATTTTTTCCTGATAGATGCGTTGCCATCTGAAACTGCACGCACACAATCTTGGGAACTGCATATGTTGTAAAACAGCGAGAACTTGTTCAATGTCCAAATATATTAAACACATACCTAAAAAACCCTACATTAAAAAAAGCTAACCTTTTAAAAATAATTTCTAGGAATCATTTACGTAAGACTTGACGCGTTGAGGAACAACTGACCGCCTGAATTCGCTTGCAAAACCTCAACAATGCAGTCGTATACAATTCTCTGTCTATCTAGATCCTTTAGTTTATTTTTGCTAACAGGCCTTGAAAAACGTATATTCTCTTACTCTCACTAATATACTTCTTGTTCAGTGTTTTCTTTGTGGTATGAGAAATCCCTATATCTTTTGACCCTTCCTTCCTTCTTTCCTTCGTTCCTTTCTTCCTCAATAAAGGCCCTCATCTTCTACCAGAAGTCCCCTGTTAAGGATATTTTTCAATAGATAAATGTTGATACATATATATTCTCCCGGTGTTTATCCTGAAGCGGCTCTGAATAAAATATTTTAATGGTTTCTCAGATATGATTGGCATTTTACAAATCAAGATTTGCACAGTATGATTTTGCAAACATTTCAATCAGATAAGACGAAAGGATTCTATAAAGTTGACAGCTTTATTAAATTATTAAATATGGTCATATCATTGTTATATATGAAATATTATGCACAAGAAAAAAGTCAAATATATATAATTATTTTTGTTTTGTTTTTTATTGGTTAAAATTACTTTTTATTAACATGTAATAATATATATCTATATATTAGTCATCCACATACAAGCCTGTTTCGCTGTATCACAGCTCATCAGTGTGGTTAGACGCATCCACTTGCTTCTCTCTCAGTGTGTGTGTGTGTGTATGTGTGTATGTGTGATTGTTTTTTTTTAATTTTGGAGGAAAACATTAAATGTATTTTGCGAATTTAAATTTTATATCTCTTATCATTGAGAGAAATCGAAAGAGAAAAAAGAAGGTAAAATGTACGGCGATGTTGAAAAGAATATAAGTGGAAAATGGAAATCAAGTCGGTAGAAAAGCCAGTCTACGGTAAGGAAATCCACAGGCGGGATGTGCAAAAAAAGAAACTGGTAGTATAGAAGTAGAGGTTACATTTGACTATTTTGACTATTTGACTATTTTGCCAGTCTAGTAGCACGAGTAAATTCAGATAATCGGAGCACCAGGTAAGGAATTTCGTCAGAGCAGAAACCGTGAAAATATTTACAGAAAACACAGAATGAATCGACATCCTGTCGGTGAGAAAATGACTGAATTCGAGCTGCTACAACGGGATCGATTATATTGCAAGTTTCCTTTTTGGATTTTGTTAAAAAAGACGACATGAAGAGCAGGAACACCCGACTAAATATGGCAGATGTATTAAATGCACGGGCTCATGGTAGTTTTATATATATGTAAGATGTTTGGTATTTCAAATTTTTACGATTATTTATGGCTTCTTTGATCATATTGTTGATATTTTCATAACATTTCGGCTTGATCTAGTCAAATTTAAAATAGCGAATGACACACGCCGAGAGACCGCAAAACGGTCTGCCAGGTTTATTTGAAACGAATCCAATAGTTTTCGAGTAAATAATGGATAAACAAACATAATTCATGTACATAAATTAATTTTTTAAAAAGTGGTTAACACAAGACTTTTAAATATTTAAAATAGATGAATTAATACAGAAATAAAATATATATGAATAAATAACAATTGTGTTAAAACAGAAAAATATTTCTGCTCAGTTAATTAACATACGTGATACACGTTTGTGCGTTTGGGTGCATTGGATATTGGCTCGGAACGAGAAATCGGGGAGCCGATTTCCAGCTGAATTCATTGCATTCACTTACGCACAAATACCCTTGGGAAATGTATTAATCCGTCTCTTCCTTCCAGTTATGGGTTGAATAACAGGGCAGATTGGGTTCTATAGCCTTGGCTGGCAAACAGTCTACCGCAGAAAGCATTGGCAATCGACTGCGGGATAATATTCTGCCCAGTCAGTCATGTCTCTTTCGAGACATGATCTCCCAAGCGTGTTTTACGTATGGCACTTGACTGACTGACTGATACACGTTTGGGTGGTAACGTTTCTAAAGAGAGATGACTGACTTCAGAAGATTGCAGTTAGTTTCTGCGGTAGATTAGTGGCTAACAAAGGTTATATAACCTAATGTGTCCTGAAATTTAACCCATAAATGAAGGGGGAAGGTTATTTGCGCGTAAGTGAATGCAAATAATCCAACTGGAATTGGACCTCGGCTCTCCGATTTCTTGTTCCGAGGCGATATCCACTGCATTACAACACAAATCCTTCCTGCATAATCAACCCTTTTCTTTATACCACAAAATTTATTAATACAGTATCACGCAAATTTTCAAAACACATTACGAAAATATTTCTTTAATTACTTCTAAAATAAATCAATTAGTATTTTACTGCTAATAACGTATATATATATATATATATATATATATATATATATATATATATAAGGCTTTAGTCAAAGAAAGAATTTTTTTTATAAATATTAAAAAATATCCCACATAGAAAAATCAGTATTTAAAGAAGCAAAATTTAAAATACATTAATTAAATCAACTATTAATTTTTTGTAGCATAACATATTGCTAATTAGCGCATACACACAGACATCACAAAGTCCAGAAGAAGAAATCGAGTCCTTCTAGTCCATGCTAGATTATGTCAAGGCACTGTACAAATCACAAAAATAAGAGTTATCATGAGAGATGTGAATGTCATAGTAGGCAACTTCGGACTAAGACACCACAATAGCTCTGATGAGAAATGGTCAAGTGGTGCACAGTGAATGACTTGGTAATAAGCAAAACCTGGTTCTAAGAGCACACAAGAAGACTATGGACATGGAGAAGTCCAGACGAAGAAAGTAAGAGCCAAATTGATTATATTACTATTAACAAGAGATTTAGAAACGTAATCATTCCCCAAATGTGGTTTGCGGAAGCGACAAGCTATCCGTCATATGCAAATAAAAGATAAAACTAAGGAAATTAAAGAAACCTAACACGGTCCTAAAACTGCAGTACAATAGGCACATGATTGACCCGAATCTGCAGGAAATTTATACAGAAAGCGTGAAAAAGATATACGAAGGGCAAATTGGAAATGGAAGCTCAAAACGAGACCCACTAAGAGCGGCTGAGGTGAAATCATCAAACGACATCCCCCCCACCCCACAAAAAACACGCTGGAAGAAGAACGAGTGTATCACCGAAGAGATTTTCACCTGATGTAAAACACACAGAAAAGGATGCCAAGATATAGAACGGAATGTATGAATCTACACAAGGAAATACGAAGCAAATGTAGACTGCTAAAAAAAAAGATGGCTCAATGACAAATGCGCCGAATAAGAGAGACTGGACACACCAAATACTGGAGACATGCATAACAAAATAAAAGAACTAACAGGGTAAAGGACATGTTCAGCGAAAGAATGCATAAATGCAAAAGATGGCACACTAATATTAGAAAACGAAAAAAATCTTCAGAGATATATCAGAGATGTTTTTCACGACACTAAAAAAGCAATCGACAATGCATAAAGTTACGGATGTACCAGAAATAATAAAAAACCGAATTTGAATTGGCAATTGCCAAATTGAATTAGAAGTAAGCAGTGGGACTAGAGGATTTGTAATAAACATGTTGATGTGCGTAGAAGTCTTTGGTGTAGACTAACAGAAATAATAGAATAAACAGCGCCATTATGGCGGAGAACCTAGACAAATCAATCTTTATAACACTAACTAAAATGACAAGAGCAAAAGAATATTAACTCAGTGGAACAATTAGTTTAATGAGCCAAAAATGAAACTCATCATCTGGATTCTGATTAATAGAGCGCGTAGAAGAATCGGCCCAGAAAAAGGACAAGTAAAATGTGGCTTTGTTAATAATACCGGAATGAGGAATGTGATATATAAGCTCAAAATGCTCTCTGAAAGAGCAATACAAATACAAAAGAACCTTTATATGTGCTTTATAGCCTACGCAAAAGCATTCGACGAAGTACGACACAAAGGCTTGATAAAGATGCATAACAACCTCAACATTTTCGAAAAAACTTTTGGATAATCAAGAATCAATATTGGCACCAAACCGTTTGTTTAGGGATAGCAAGTGAACTCAGCAGCTATGCAAAAATAGCAAGTGAACTCAGCAGCTATGCAAAAATCCGGCGAGAAAACACATTATTGTCGTACTCCCTTACGACAATAATGTGTTTTCTCGCCGGATTTTTTCAACCGGTACAGCAAAGGAATTATGAGAGAAATAAGTCTTGCCAGTATTTTCATTGGCGGCCTCAGTCTCAACAATATCAGATACGTAGATGTCACGATGCTGATAAATGCAGGACCTTCTAAAGAAGGTAGCAAAAGAATATAAGAAGAAATGACTGAGCATAAATTTCACGAAAACTGAATGTATGTTCAGCAGTAAGAAGAGAAGCTCAATATTCCAAATAAAAGTCGAAGAAACTTAAATATGAAGAAATGCAATTACCTGGCAAGTATTTTGACAGAGGATGGAAAGTGTGACATGGAGACCAATGAGGAATTTGAACAAAAACACATTTCAGAAGCTAACCAGAGTACTCAAGACAAGAAAATTAGAAACAAAGAAAAGATTGCTAGATTGATATGTGATGTATGTCCTTCTGTATGGAAGTGAATGTTAGACGATCTCATCAAGGATGAAGTAGATGCTTAAGGCAGCAGAAATTTGATTTTATAGAAAGATAGTGAGGATTCCATGAACAGAGCATGTGTGCAGCGATGAAATGTTGGAAAGAATGCAAACGAAAAGAAAACTCATACTTAACATCAGGATAAGACACCTGAGGTTCCTGGAATACGTAATGAGGAAGGTGGACCTGGAGAATTTAACACTCACAGGTTGGATAAAGGGAAGGAGAAAAAGGGGACAGTAGCCCGAGATGTACTTGTTAGGTGTGACCAAATGGATTGCAGCGCAGGGTTTAGAAGAGTTACCAAGAAAAAATTGAGAGGGTCTAGAAACAGATCGGAGTAAAAGTCCATGATCGCCTACATCCTGATGGGATTACATCAAATGAAGAAGAAGAAGAAGAAGAAGAAGAAGCGTTTAAAGTAGTCTCCTAAAAATTCTTGAATGTCTATTTCTAATACTTTTTTCAATTTTCACGACAGAATTTCTATAGTTCATGCAAGTTTTGTGGGTTTCTTTATTTAAATTCACGGTTTCACCTCTCTTTATAAAGTTCCTACAGGATTGAGATCTGATAATTGAATTGGACACTTGAGAAAGTCAATTTTATTTAAACTGGAACAATATTCTATAAGTTTTACCGTATGTTTAAGACAGTTTTGTTGTTGAAAGACCAAACGTAGTTGCAAGCCCAGCAAATGTGCACTCTGTGTAAATTTTCCCTACAAAATACTTTATTCCTTCTCCTTTCTATTATACCAATGTTCACCGCACCTTTGGCAATAAAACAATCTAATATCATGATTGATACCCACTATATTTTACTGTTGGAATAGGATTATTCTGTGAATATTCAGTACCTTTCTTTCTACAGACCTTTGACATAGCTTTTCTGCTAAAAGGTTAACTTTTTTGTTTCGACTGACGCAAGTATATTTTCATGTAATACTGCAGGTTTGATACAATCCTCGTTTGAAACATCTCGTATAGAACGTCTTTTCGCTTAAGAAGCTGGTCTTTCCTTGGAGTCCTCGGAAAGATGTCAAAACGTTCAAATTACTAATTGTATCTGCACTCACTCACAATTATTTCTAGTTCTCCCTGAAATTCTTAAGCTTAACTCAGGGCTCGTTGCTTCTTGTTTCTCACCAATAATCTTGTCGTAAGTTCCGTTATATTTCTATGATGAACAGATCATTGTTTGGACGATTGAATTGACACGCCTTCCAGGTGTACCAACTGAACTCAATTGCACATTTAACTAAATAGATATCTTCCTATAAGCAAGTACATTCATAATAAGGTCAACAATACGTTTACAGAGGTCGTGATCAATTATTTTGTATTCACCATTTTGTCCATGTTTAAAGGATGCTTGACAGAAAAAGAATGAAGTAATACTTTAATCATTCCTAAAAGTAATCGGAAAATTATTCTGGAACATTCTAAAAAATAATACCATTCTATAATAAAAATTGTTATAAAATACATAATACATATAATAAAAAATGTTATATAACACATATAATAAAAATTATTTAGATAAAAAATGTGTAGTAATCATCTGAGTTACTAAATATCGTTTTTTTTTTGCTGTAGAGCAGCTAACATCACTCTAGCGCTCTCAATAATAGAATGGTCTGTGGACTAGAGTAGATATAAAAAAATAAAGACTAGGCGATCCGGAGTGTCTTTGAAATTTTTTGTGGGACTCTCTGACTTCAGGCTTAGAGCAACCTTGACAACAAACAAAGGGTAGAGTCTCGTCTGGGGTAAAGCAGACAATAATTTTTGTGTGAGTTTACGGGATCGGTGTTGCCACTTAAATGGCCTTTTGCCGCATTTGCCTCAGGCATCTTCAAATTTGGGAAGGGATTTGATACATTTGGTGTATCAAGGACGATTAGTATCGGACTGTGCCCTCTGCAACTCTTATGATTAATCTCTCCTATCTTCTACTTTTCTTATTATGGTGTTTGTCTTAATTGTATTAATATACTTTAGCACAGATACTGTGCTGTAGATACTCAGTACATATCTACTGAATATAGAACCGATTAGCGACGAAAAAATCACAATGTATTATAATAGTGTTGGATAAGGATTTGTTTTTTAGACTGGCGAAACCAGTCCGTCGAAAAAAATCTTACGCTGACAACATAAATATCAAATAAAATCTTCATTCAATAGATTTGGCTACATAGATTTCAAATAAGCAATTCTATAATAACAGATTTGGACACGAAAACTCGGACAGCAGTTGTGCCCAAAAACATTAATACGGATTTACTAAGGAAAACAGACATTTTTTTGACAATTTCAAAATAACCCGTAACAACAGCAAATTTAAAAATGGAGGACTTCCAGAAATGCTTCCTTTAATTTTTAAACAAGAATTAGCAGAAATACAATTTTCTAGACAACAAGAACTAGCACAAAAATGGCAAGAAGATTTAGAAGAAAAACGGTAAGAAAAGCAACTTGCTATACTCTCGGAATTTTTCTCAAAGAAAGAAACAAGCAGAGATAAAACAAACACATTTTCGCAGCGTGATGTGTTTACATTAATTAAAAGTTTTGCACATAGCCATGAAGAGGAGGCTACTTTTGATGCTTATTATCGCAGGTTTGCTCAGATATTTGTTAACGAGACAGCTCTAACTGGACTGATGATAAGATATTCATTTGCCATTAGTATGTTTGGTGAATCGGAACACGAAAACTACAAAAGATATTCTACCAAAATAACCTAGAGAAATTACGCTTAAAGAAACTGTCAAGATATTGTCTACAAACATTGGAAAGCGCAGTTCTTTATCTAATACGTGATGGTGTTGCTTAAATTTATCAAACATCGATGATGAAGACTGCACAAGGTTCGCACTTATAGTGAATATGGTGTGTGAAAAGATTGGATTGAATGAATTAACACATATGTTCAAATATTTACATTTTGTACAATGATTAAGTTCACCAAGCAGAACAGTCGCACGCGGGAAAATCTTAACAAAGTTGGAACAGGACCAGAAATAACTCTACAAATATTAACTGACGTGTGTCAGAGAATTTTAAACTTAAAAAACAGATATCTCAAATATTGAAAAACTTGTCATAAGATATACTAGAAAAGTAATATCAACGCGCGCAAGGACACACACACAAACACACACACGCACGCGCGTTCGATCAATGAGGCTTGCATAAACATGTGAATCGTGCGGGGTTCGGTATATATATGTATATGTGTGCCGTTGCACACATACTTACTCATTCGGTTGGCATATTCGAATGGTGTAGCGATGTCAACGTCGACGCGCGAATAGTTGTCGATTTCTCGTACATACATATGTACTTTTGATGGGTTCTGTGTGAGACTATGGTAGGTAAGTGTTGCTATTATATTATTTAAGGCTGTATTGTTATTTTTTGTTGTTTTAAAGTCGCTTATTGGCTAGTTTTTATTATTTTTTGTGGTTGCGTATATTTAAATGGTAGAAATTCTAATTTGTAATGCTTGTTAGTGTTTATTAATTATTAATTTTATTATGGCAGAGACGTGTGATTTTTTTTTATCCGTTTGGTATGAATTGTGATAATAGGAATTTATTTTCATGTCTGCATTTGGAAATTAGTTCTGATCTCGTGTTTAGTAAGTTCTTTTGTGGGGTATGAGATATAATTGCTACTTTCTCATGTAGGCAAAGTAGGCATTTTTTTGTAATGTTGTTGTAAGCAGGCGCTTATTTCAGTATTTCCCAGCTTACTGTTGGTGAAATATTTCTGTCTTTTAGAAGCCATACGTATGTTGATAGTGTAGTGCTGTTCAAGTATTTTCTGTTGGAGAATGAAAGATTGTGGTTGTTATTTCTTTTCTTAAATGGTCTAGCAGTATAGCCCTGCGTTGCTTGGGTGTAATGAAAGCTTTAAAACTAATCCATTGTCCTGGAGCTCAGACTCTTTGGAGGTTGGCACGAAAGACTAAAAAGCAATAGTTGTTTCCAGTTAAAGCAAAACCGTAGACAGAAAGAAAGTTGAATGGACGTAAGTCAAATTTTGATTTTCTGGTATCGATATCAAATAAGATTTTTCGTCGTAAAATGGTATCAGGGCTGAGATTAAGAACTACAATTATACCTACTTAGAGCCAAATCCGAAAACTAAAATAGAAGGGCTGAAAAGATGCATACATACAGGCAGATAAACAGATACACACACAAACATATTGCATTATATATATATATATATATATATATATATATATATTATCGATTTTCTGCACTATTGTAAGAAATGCAACCTTGAAACCTCTGAATAACATTTCTTAAGTCTTTGTCTATGAATGTATCAAATGTGATTAAAGTTTGACTTCTTTTATAACCCGAATCTTTCGATTATCGATTTTTGATATTTATCGGAGGTACCTCGAAACAAAACCTAACTAAGACCACTCGCAGACGCTTATAGTACAACTGTGTAAATTTTTAAGAAAATTGGTTCAGTCGTTTTGGAGTCTATAGGTAACATACACACACACACACACACACACACACACACACACACACACACACACACACAAAGTTCCATTTATAAATAAGTTTATATAATATATATATATATATATATATATATGAACAGGCGTAAAGTTTTATCCTTTGTTTCCTGTTTACAGTTGGGTTTCCTATTCCTTCTATAGTCTGCTTCACGTTTATAGCCCTACCGCTTATACTTTCCTATAATATTACAGAGTAACATTCACTTTGAGTGACTCTTTGGCCTTTTATTAAGTTAATATGACTAAAAAAAAATAAATATTTAGGTGTTTTTGAAAGCAAACATCTATGAGTTTCAATTGCAGTTTAGATATTACATTGTTTGAAAGAATATGCAAGCGAGACTTTCTCCTCATATTTGGAACACGGAGAAAATGAGTGTCATTTGACTACGTCGAGGTAGCGACTCAACCACCCAGAAACAATTGTGAGGTACGATAAGAATCAACTATGAGTCGGAGCAGCATATGTACTTGTGGCTTACGGCCTATCACGTTGAATACACCGGTTTTCGGTCGATCGCCGAAGTTAAGCAACGTTGAGCCTGGTCAGTACTTAGATGGGTGACGGCTTGGGAATCCCAGGTGCTGTAAGCGTATAGTGACGGATGTGCGTTGTGGTGCAGTGGATATCAGCTCGGAAAGAGAAATCGGTGAGCCGAGTTCGAATTCCAGTTGAATACCCTGTATTCACTTAAGCATTGGTACCCTTGGGAAAGATATTAATCCGTCCTTTCCCTCCAGTTATGGGTTAACTAACAAGGGTAGGACTTGGGGACCCTGCTCTTAAAAAACAAATCACAATGAATCGTGAAAAAGAAAAATGTTGTAAAAATAAAATAACCTTACCCAAAAATCATTGGTTATGACCTTAAATGATCCCATAAGGATTGATAGGTCGTTAAGCCTCAAAAACAAACAAACAAACATGTGTACTAGTACTGACAAAATGTTGTTTATAACCTGGGCTGTGATGCTTAACAACAGTAACATTCTATCTATTTTCTTAGTATGCTTACCCTCTGACAAGTTTTTCTTGAATTTTAGTACTATAAAATTGCCTTGAACTTGTATAAAAACCAAAATTTTATATATTGGCTGAATACTACATAATATCAATATAAACATGCCTTTATCTGAGTCTCACATCATTTCTACTTGATGCACCGAACAAATAGACTTTATTGTCATCAGACACAGAGAAATTCGTCAGACGATGCTATATTCTCTGAAGAATATCCTTCTATAATAAGGAAACTTTGGACTGCCATCAAAGTAATCCAAAATGTGAAATACGATATTGAACAGTCGGACAGAATGAGAAATTCTGATAAACTAATATTTTAGTCGCCATGAAAATATAATAATCTGCATTGTCGGCTACAGTCGTTATGTTATGAAAACTGCTGGCTACTGGCTACAAAACAGCAAAATACATAAGGAAGAAAACAGATAACAGAGAATCTTACGCAGAAGTCAATATTTCATGATTTTGTTTTTTGTTCTTTCACTCAATACAGACCCAAGGTTTTCAGGTACTAAATGAAGCTGTTGAAAGCAGATAACGATTTAGATAATAATTGGTTCTACATTGTGTTGTTGAGAATACCATGTAAGTGTTGTGCATTCCGGGTGAAGAACTGCACAACATAATAAACAACAAACCAGATATTTGATATAGAATAATAAGTATATTAAATTTAAAAATGTAAACTTGAACGCAGGTTAGTAATCCAGGAATATGATTAGTAAAGAATATATATATATATACGAACTAAATCTAAAAGTGAGCTAAAGCCGACCGCGTATTTTTGCTCTACTTTCGTATTGAGCTCTTTACTGTTAAGGTTTTCGTCTTGGGTTTTTTTTCTTTCGAACACAGCTTTTGCTTTGTTTGTTTCTTTTTTTGTTTCCCCCTCTTCCCATTTGGTATTACCTTTTGGGATTGACGACTAAATTTACCGTTTTGTTAACACTAGGACTTAATGATTTCAGTCATTATTAGTGATACTGTTTTCTTGGTACGTTTTACAATAATAATAATTATATATATATATATATATATATATATATATATATATATATATATATATATATATATATATATACAAGTCTTTGAAGTGAAGCCGTAGTATAATTAGTAATTCCACGTCGGAAGCTGACAAGTGATTAAAGATACTATGACTGCTGACGCTGTATTCTCTGTGAAACTTCAATATGTCTCGGATCTTTCGGTAACTTACAGATCTCTTACGGTAACTCACTATATCAGGAGTATATGTATACTCAAATCGGGTTCATTATCATAGAAAAAGAGGAGATCCCACAACAGTAAGTAATTGAAAGGTTGTAGAGACAATAGAAACAAAAAGGGTATTTCTAATTAATATCAGGAATAAACAGTGAAAATTTTAAGAGCACGTAATAAATAAAGGCGACTTGGCATATGTGTTACTCAGAGGACAGACTGAAAACAGGAGAAAAAAAACGCATGACCTATGTAGGAAGCTGGACCAAATGGATGGTGCAGCGGAGTTCGTAAGTAGCACCCAAAAAACAAAGTTAAGTGAGACCTAAAAAAACAGGAATTCGTGGAGAGCCATGATTGTCAATAATCTGTAGGGACATTGCATTCAGAAAAAGGAAATTAGAAAGTTATGACTCACTGCATTATCTAAAACTAGCAGCATAGCCCGTAGTTGCTCGGGTGTAATGAAAGCTTTAAAACTAATCCATGTTCCTGGAGCTCAGACTCTTTGGATGTTGGCACGAAAGACTAAAAAGTAATAGTTGTTTCCAGTTAAAGCGAAACCGTAGACTGAAAGAAAAATGAATAGATGTAAGTTAAATTTTATTTCCTGATATCGATATAAAATTTTCTGCACTATTGTAGGGACTGCAACCTTGAAGCTTATGAATATCGTTTCTTATGTCGTTGTCTATGGTTGTATCAAATTTGATTAAAATCGGACCACTCCTTCTATAACCCGATTTTTTCGATTATCGATTTTCGATATTTATCGGGGGTACCTCGAAACAAAACCTAGGTAAGAACACTCGCAGACGCTTATAGTACAACTGTGTAAATCGGTTCAGCCGTTTCGGTGTCTATAGATAACGGACACACACACACAGACAAAGATCGATTTATAAATAAGTTTAGATTTGCTAGTTGATAAATATTTTTAAATGGCAATTGGTAAATTATCAGATTTCTATAAACTATAAGATTATTTATTGAGACTAATTAGTCCCAATAAGAAATCTTCCATAGCTAAAAAAAAGTAAACCAGACTGCTGCCCTTCGAAAGGGCCCAGAATCTCTGATTGAATGAAGTTGGCTCGTAATGGTTCGTAAATTGTAATGCCTTCAAAATGAAACTGCTTTTCTTTAACCACCATAGAGAATCCTTCTTACCATCATCAAAATAGGTGTCGCTAATCTTCAAGAGAGCAACACAATTTGCCTTCTTGGCTTTATTCAGCCAAACGTCCCTAGATGAAATGACTACATCCATCGCTGCATTTGACCAAACCTTCCTTGCAGTAACTAGAAAGGTTCGGGTCAAATCTACCATCCATCCGTTCATTGAATACTTTTGTCATATCTGGTCGGGCGCTCCTGATATTCCATCTTTACATTCTCGACAATATCCACAAGAGGATGCAATTTAATCGTTCCGGACATACCAGCCCGCTTTCAGTGACATTTTCACCGACATGATGTGGTACCGCTGTTATTTCTACAAGTATTTTCCTGGCATCTGATTTGTCGAGCTTTTTCTCTTGTTTCCCGACCACGTGTATTTTGGTTTGATTTAGTTGTTTTGTTTTTATGGCATATCAACCTCGGCCGGTCATTTATTGCCAACTGAATTCTATTTATTTATTGCTGGTAATACCTTTTTCTTTCAACAATTTATTGTTGTTTTTTTTTATATACGTTTTGCGTCTAGTAATACTATTTTCTTTTTGAGTATCAAGATTCATTGTGATTTGTTTTTAAGGCAGGGTCACCAAGTCCTACCCTGTTATTTAACCCATAACTGGAGGGGTGGGACGGACGGATTAATACCTTTACCAAGGGTAGCAGTGCTTAAGTAGATGCAGGGTATTCAACTGGAATTCGAACACGGCTCACCGATTTCTCTTTTCGAGCCGATACCCACTGCACCACAAGGCACATCCGTCACTAAACGCTTACAGCACCTGATATTCCCAAGCGGTCGCCCATCTAAGTACTGACCAGGCTCAACGTTTGTTAACTTAGGTGATCGAGCGAAAACCGGTGTATTCAACGTGATATGGCCGTCAGCCCCACATGTATTTATTCCTGCTACTAGATTAGCATGTGCGCCCCACCGTCTTACTAGGAAAATAGTTAAATGGAAGAACTTTTTCTACTCTAACAGTTTCTATTTCTAGCATTTCCCTTTTGAGGGTCTCCCTACCGTTTGATTGCTTCCCTGGTAGCCTAAAATCCCGAAAAGTTTACTGCAACCTCAACTGCCACTTTCAATATATTTAATTTCCGTTCTTTTGTAATTCTTTTTCACATCCCATGTCCCTTGTTTTTCTCACCCTTTAACCTGCTGCGCACTAATAGCGACCATGTTTTGCTTGGGGTGAAATGATTAAAAAATACAGCATTACTTGGAGTAAATACTTGACATTCATGGTTTCCACCTAGGTATTATTATGAAAATGAGTATAACTACCTGGAGTAGAATTTGTCCTCACCTCATTGATTCCAAAATACGAACCAACTTTTCGCTAACAGCATACTCTGAATGCAATTATTAGCTCATAATGAGAAACCTCATGTATTAACATTAGTATAACTAAATTAAAATGTTCTTTTCTAGATAACCTATAGGAATACAATAATTCTGTCTACCAATAGATTCAACTAACCAAAGAATGTTAAAAAGAATTCAATGTATGATTTTCCTTTTTTTGTCCTGACTACTTTTCACCAAATATAAGGTCTAAAGTAGATCAAAATACCAATTACAAGCGAGGAACACTAAAATCAAGCAGGTAGAGAAATTTAAATACCTAAGAAGTGTTCTATCAGAAGACGGAAAGTGCGACACTGAAATCCGAAGGCGAATTGGCATGGCGAAAGAAGCATTCCAGAAGTTGAGTAAAATATTAAGAAACCGGACAATCTCTCTAGAAACAAAGAAGAGAGTACTAGATTTATATGCGATATCGGTTCTTCAATATGGCAGTGACTGTTGGACAGTATCTTCGAAGATGGAGGAAAAATTTGAAATGTGGCTCTACAGAAGGACGCTGCGGATATCATGGACTGTACATGTGAGCAATGACTAGGTTTGAAAATCATAGAGACGAAAAGAAAACTTAATACTGAGCATCAAGGAGAGACAGTTAAAGTTTCTGGGGCATGCAATGATGAAAAGAGAGCTTGGAGAAACTGATACTAACAGGCCAGTTAGAGGGACAAAGAGACACGGGAAAGCAGCGGATAACATATTTGTAGGACCTGATCAGGTGCATGACGGATCGAGGTTTGCATGATGTAACAGGAGAAAGCGTGCGAAGAGTCCCCAGGGACAGGGAGATGTGGAAAGCCATGATCGCTTACGTCCTGTAAGGACCTGACACAAAAAAGAAGAAAGTAGATGGCTACTGTATGATGTTGATGAAAGCAGATAACGTCTGACACGAGACTTGAAAAAAGAAAATTGTAATGATCAAGGAGAATCCTCTCGGGTGTCTCTTCCACAAATTAACTGATTATATCGTATCAAGTTCATTTGTGTCAATTTTATCTTAAAATCAGAATTGAAAAATGTTACTGACGAGAACATAAACAAGGCCATTAGTAGACAAGGTTTACAAGATTTTTAAATGTCGCACTGTCATAAAGTGCTTATCTGCCCAGGAGAGATTTGTCATTTCAAATAATAAGCAAACTCTATTATGTATCATTTAACATCAAATGGTGTGAAATCAGAAAGCATAACATCAGTGTGTGGTAGAAGTTCTTTCCACATATATATTCCAGAAAGTAAGAGGTGTTTCTGGGAGGAATGTATTGGGGATATTTCTGACACATCTCTTCTTACTAAGTTGTCTTATCACAAAAACTATGCTACTGAATAGTTAAATAAGCGAACAATGACTCATTACAAATTAAAATAATAATAATAACATATTTCAAGGAGTTTCCCCTTCTGTTCTGATTGTTATTAATCTTGCTTTATTTTGAACAATTCAGTAATAAATATGGATACAATTTAAAAAAATATAAAGTGTTTATAAGTATTTCTACATAGATGATATCAAATATGACACCTAGTTCAAGGAAATTCTCAATATTATATAATATCACAAGAATAAGAACTGTATGGATTTTGCATTAAATAAATTTGCAAAAATAATATTCAAGTAAAGGAGAAATAGACAAAAAATACCAAATCGCTCGAGATTTTGTAACCACTATTAGAGAATTAGAACAAGTCAGTCTGTTAAGTGCCATACGTGATACACGCTTGGGCAATCATGTCTCGAAAGATACATGACTGACTGGGCAAAAGATTATCCCGCAGTAGTTTACCATTACTTTCCGCATTAGACTGGTTGCCAATCAATGCTAGAGATTCTAATTTGATATTTAACCCATGGAGGGAAAGGGCGAATTAATATCTTTCCCAAGGATGTTTGCGCGTCACTAGTTGCCGAGATTTCAACTGGAATTCGAACTCGGTTTCCCGATTTCTCGTTCCTAGCCTACATCTACTACACCACGACGCAAATTGGAACAAGAAAGAGACTAGTACTCAGCGAAGGAGATGAAATACAGAATAACCAAATGAATAAGAAATAAAAGAAAGATTACTACAGGCGTGTTTGTTTGGTGTGAAATACTGAGTTGGATTCACAAAATATATATCATCCATATACAGTTTGGCTGTCCTGGTGTTGCAATACATTTCAGCCAACCTGAATCGGACCATAATTGGCATTAATAGAATGAATATTAAAACGAGAAAGCTTCTTACTTTCTATCACATGCATCAGCCTAAATCTGATGTTAATCGTCTGTATGTGTCCGAATTCGAACTACGTAGCAGATAGGTTCACCTAGTACTGTCTTCTTCTTCTATGTGCCCTGTCCCTTCAGGACGTAGGCGACCATGGCTTTCCACGTCTCCCTTTCCCTGGTGTCTCTTAGCAAGCTTTCTACTTTTACACCATTGAACTCTCGTTCTATCATCCACCTGATTAGGTCCTTCAAATATGTTATCCACTGCTCTTCTCTGACTCTTTTTTCCTTTATCTGGCCTGTTAGTAGCAGGTACTTCAAGCCCTCTTTCGTCATTGCATGTGCCAGGAACTTCAGCTGTCTCTTCCTGATGCTCACTATTATTTGCCTTTTCGTTTCCATCATTTCTAAGACCTCACCATTGCTCACATGCTCAATCCATGATATTCGCTGCATCCTTTTATTGAACCACATGTCAGTTGCTTCAAGTTTTTCCTTAATCTTTGATGATATTGTCCAGCATTCACTGCCATATTGAAGAACTGACAACACATAGCAATCCAGTACTCTCTTCTTTGTTTCTAGTGAAACTGTCCTGTTTCTTAATACTTTACTCAACTTCTGGAATGCATCCTTGTGCTTTTGGATCTCAAGAATATAAATGTATAGAAACTGCTGTGACCACAAAGTGAGGGGTCAGTTTATATATTGATTGTAATATGGAATTGATCCCCCACTTTATAACCAGTATCCTTAATCTTTGATGATATTGTCCAGCATTCACTGCCATATTGAAGAACTGCCAACACATAGTAATCTAGTACCAAACCTAAATAATCGTTCTTCATAGATGCCTGGAAAATGCACAAAGCTGGATAGTCATATGTGCAAAAGAACATGAAAGAAATAAGAAATTTTACTTAGTAATAAAAGAAACCAACAAATTTTAAAATAATTTAAAATAGGTGAAGAATTTCGAACAAACATATTGTGTTTATTTTTAATTTTATTTTTAATTTTATTTTTAATATTTTAATCTTAATAATATTTTCGTTTTTAACTACGAAACAAACAATGATTCGGAAATATCCGATCAAAAGGAAGCAAATTTAATGTACTAATTGAAGAAATGATAACAGATAAACCTCTACGTAGCCAATGCTTACTCTGTCCTTAAGCTGGTCAATACGTAATTTGCTCTGAATCTGATACAGACTAACCACCTACCCGTGATTCCGTGGTGAAAGGTTAAAAACTAAAACCGAAGATTAAATTTTTGCTGCCCAAGACCAGTGTTTGCTGACTAGATATTTCCAAGCACACATAGTGAAACAATTTTAGACCATAAATGCAGATTCCGTGATAAATATCAAGAAATAATCGACCATCTTGTATCAGGTTACATGGTGTTTGTACGCACTGAATAATAACTCAGTTTGATGGAGAGACCGATGCCTGCACTGGAAAGCGTATAACATTTTACGGGATAGAAACTGCAAGAAACTGGTACGAACGTTAACTAGACCCGTTTACGGAGAAAAAACCTGTAATAATTTTTAGTGGCGTTCAAAATAAACACGGGCAGACTAATGAAAGCCAATAACCACACTATTGTGATATAAGACCATTAAAAAACAATGTACTATCTTGCTGACATGCTGTAATATAACAATCTGGCCCCACCCGAGAAAGGCTGATGCAAGCGGGGGTGTTTCCGGTCGTTGAAAGGAACGGATGTTTGTTTGACCTTATTTCCGGCAGTAGCGGAAATGGCTACAGAGGCAAACAGAACAGGTGTCTCTGAGAAATACGTGGGCGAGGCAGAGCCGGAAGTCCCGGTTTGGAGATTATAAAAAGACCACGGCGCACGGATTTCACCAGACAGAGAGACAGACAGACCAGACCAGACAGTAGCAGTAGAGGAGCGACAGAGATCGGCCGGTGAAGAGAGACACTCCCGTTAACCCTTAGAAGCGCGCTCTCTCAACACTCTCTGTTCCCTAGGCTACACGGTTCATCGTCATTAATAAAAATATAACTCATATTTTTTATATATATGCGTGTTTGTTGTTTGTCGATATACAACAGACGTCATAATTGGTGCCTAAGTGACTTACTGTTTTGAGACAACAAAACAGATAGATACGAGCTGGTTACCACGGCGACGATTGAAAATTCAACGGACTTAAAACTACCAGATAGAAAGAAAAAAAAGAAGACGAAAATATATAGCAGCCGCGCGACTATAGACGTCAGCCAAGGTAGATGACTCTTTGATTTGATAGTGTGTGTGTTTTCTGCTCGTGTTTATAAGTCTAGTTAGAATTAAAAATGCATACTTTTGCCGATCTGACCCTAGAATTGAGAAATGTGTCGAACACATTAAGGGTAGAACGGAGGGGGTTTTAGGACTACATGTAGAGAGTAGCAGTAGCGGAGAGCGCATAGGTTTGGGGTTGACGGGAGGAAGAAGTTGAGATATTTACCTATCTGTAAGTATAAAACCTCTGAGTTAATGATTTAATTTTTTGTTAATATTTTACCATATGTGTGAAGTGAGTTTACTGGTATGTTGCTTAATTAATCTTACTTTTATTGAGTAAGTGAAATGTAAAATCATGTAAAGGAAGTTTCTTCTCCTCTTTAAAGTGGATAATTGGATTAACTTGTTGATAACAATGTTTTCGTTGGGTTGTGCAGTGTTAGGTTTTCTTTTTTTTTTTGGATTTCTTTTCAATGACTGTACACTACAAAATGATTTACATTTTTATGTTTGTGAATTATGCTTTTGTGCAGGTTCCCATCAATTCAACATCCTCTGTGAATTTTCATTTATGTGACTTGGGAAATATCTTTTGAAGATATATTAATTTCTGAAAACTTTATATTGACACGGATAGACCTGCAGATTCCACAGTTGATCGGAACAAAAAAGAAAGATACAGACGTGGAAAATTATTAATAAGCATAAAGTAAATTATACGTCTCTGGTTCAGTGGGTTCGTCCCCAATTACGCAGAAATTTCCCAATTTTTCAGTGGACACCATGCCGGTAGAATTGCGCGATATGGAGGAGATTCCTATTCGCAAACTAGTAAATACCTTGGAACAGATAAATATGGAGAGATTTAGTGAAGGATGTGAGGAATTCCCGAGGAGGTTGACGATAGGGGTCATTGCTGGCGTGGTCGGCGTTATAATAATCCTTGGAATAATAGCTAGGAAGCGGATTTTAAGTGTAAAAGAAGCAACAGTGCTTCGGGAAAGGAAATTGAGTTATCCGTTGTGAATAGTACTCCGGGGTCAACGGGTGTTCAACACTCAAATGTCTCTGCGTTAAACAGAGAGACGTCAACAAATCAGATATGCTTGGTTTCGAATCCAGAGGAAGTAGTTCAGGGAATGGAAAACATTGTACAAACTAAGGAACTACGAGTCACGGGTCCATTTTTTTAAACTAAATTAATATAGATGAAACCTCTAATCCTCCACAAGTAAATTGCATGCGGATTAACGTTGGAATCAGGGTAATTTTCTTCATTTTCTATTGAACATTTCTCGGTCAGACTATGAATGATATGTACGGCAGATAATGGCCATTTTTTTCTGTGTTCAAACATAGTATGTTTGAAATTAAATTAAATTAAATGAGGTTACATGTGTAACAATAAACTCGAGCAGAGGCACGCATGGTGTTGGTCAAAGGTCATTTACTCGATGTTAGTTTAGAAACTGGGGCGCGGTTACCTCCTATAATCACGTGGTTATGCATCGAGGCGTCTACGCTTATGGACAGAGTCGAGAAGGAAAATGAACATTTTTAAGAACTTTGCCCAATTCTGTGAAAATGGATATTAAAAAAAAAAAAAAAAAAAGAACAATGAAACATCGAGCTGGTAGAACAATTTTCAAGATGGACACGAACATTGTTGGGTTGCCGATGTAGGCTCCCCTATATATTTTTTTTGTTGTTTTTTTGTTTCGGCATGCACATGTTTGTTGTTTTGGCGTGCACATGTTTTATACAATTGTCGGCTTGTGTGGCATGGGGAGGAGAGTGAGGGTATTGTGCTTAAAATGTTCTTAGGTGAACATTTTGGAAAATGGGAGGGCGAGGAATGTAATATAACAATCTGGCCCCACCCGAGAAAGGCTGATGCAAGCGGGGGTGTTTCCGGTCGTTGAAAGGAACGGATGTTTGTTTGACCTTATTTCCGGCAGTAGCGGAAATGGCTACAGAGGCAAACAGAACAGGTGTCTCTGAGAATTACGTGGGCGTGCGTGGGCGAAGCAGAGCCGGAAGTCCCGGTTTGGAGATTATAAAAAGACCTCGGCGCACGGATTTCACCAGACAGAGAGACAGACAGACCAGACCAGACAGTAGCAGTAGAGGAGCGACAGAGATCGGCCGGTGAAGCGAGACACTCCCGTCAACCCTTAGAAGCGCTCTCTCAACACTCTCTGTTCCCTAGGCTACACGGTTCATCGTCATTAATAAAAATATAACTCATATATTTTTATATATATTTGTGTTTGTCGATATATAACAATGCTAGTTACTGTAAATTGCAATGTATATATGAATATCTTTAAAACTTATCAAAATAGAAGGATCTTGAAGTGAAAATGTAAAGAAAGAGGCAAACATGAAAAATTCCAGTTGAAGAATTGAATTGATAAGAAGAGTTTCATATGGACACATTACACGTGTTCCCGTAGCGCATGTGAGTACTAATATTTGTATTAATTTGATTAATACGAATATTTGTACTCACAGGTGTAGCTAACATGATTTTCTGTGCAAAATGTGTGGGGTTTTAAGACATTCTCTTCCATAAATAATCATTAGAAAATGTCATGAAGCTATTTCTGTCCTTAGGTCTCCGGTTGAGACCGGGAAAGAAATTTAAATACACCAGAAATCAGAGGAAATAATAATAATAATAATAATAATAATAATAATAATAATAATAATAATAATAATAATAATAAAGAGAAAACTTGTCTATGAATATATATGGCTTGTCCAGCGGATTGGAACATAGCAACCAAGGAATTTGAAAAACTGTCAAAATATGAAGACCTGGAAATTGAAATAGAAAAAATGTGTAAATTGAAAACAAGAGTTGTGCCAGTGATAGTAGGTGCACTTGGAATGATAAAAAATGGAACAAAACAACACATTGAAAGAATCCCTGGAAACCCCAGCTTAAGAGATATACAAAAAATTGTCTTAATAAGTACAGCCCACACACTAAGGAAAACTTTATCTATGTAACTCTAGGGATGATAGGGAAGATAGAAAAACATGAAATGGGGACATAACAACGCGCCACGACCTGCCTTAGGTCTGCCCGCAGACTTGGTTGGTAGTGAGACCAAAGCAGAAATAGAAAAATCATGAAAAATGACATTTCTGCAAACTGTAAAATGCTTCCACGAAGACATTGGAATGAAATTCAATTTGAATAAATGTGTTAAAGCTGCAGTTTTACGTGGATCAATACAAGAAACATCCTCAATTAGCTTAGATCCTGCTGTAACAATAAAAGAATTGAAACCAGAAGAAGCTTATAAATACCTAGGTGTAAATGAGAATAAAGACATTCATCAAAAAAATGAAATAGTGCGTAAAGAGTACTATAGAAGGCTACGAATGATATTAAAAACTGAATTGAATTCTCAGAACAGAATTATGGCCATTAATAGCCTTGCAATCCCAGTTGTCCAATATACCTTTAACATCTTAAACTGGACTCTAAACGACATCAGGCGAATGGATGCTAAAACAAGAAAGCTTCTTTCTAAGTATAAGATGCATCATCCAAAGGCTGATGTAGACCGTCTATACATACCTCGTAAAGAAGGTGGAAGAAGTCTTATTCAGCTGGAATTGTCATACAAGACAACAACTATTGGCTTACTAACATACATAGAAACAACAAAGGATTGGATAATACAATTAGTAAGGCAACATGAAGAAAGAAAGAAAAAATATTCAATAATAAAAGAAGGCAGTAAATACAAACAAGATTTACAGTTAGTAAATTGTGTAGAAAAGCAAAACAGAAGCCAAGAACCAACTATTGCGGCAAAAAATATGAAAATGAAAGCCAAAGATAAAGCTCTTGAACAGATGAAACAGCGCTGGCAAGACAAACCTCTGCATGGCCAATATCCAATGTTGACAAAGTTAATACTCACCGATGGTTACGTGCATCTGGATTAAAGTCTGAAACTGAAGGCTTTATTCTTGCAGCACAAGACCAAAGTCTTTTCACTAAAACTTTCAGGCAAATATTATGCATAATAATATGGATCCAAAATGCAGGTTTTGTGATAAACACCAAGAAACAATAGACCACCTAATCTCAGGCTGTTCTGTGCTTGCTGCAAATGAATATAAAAATCGCCACGATAGAATTGCGCAATATTTACATTGGGCAATGTGCAAACATTATGGAAAAGCTATAAACAAACAATGGTATGAACATCACCCAGCACCGGTTACAGAAATAGAAGATGTAACCATTCTATGGGATTACACCATCTACACAGACAGAAAAATTGAATCAAACAGGCCAGACATTATTGTTAAAAACCAGAAGGAGAAAACTTGTGTATTAATTGATATGGCTTGTCCAGCGGATTGGAACATAGCAATCAAGGAATTTGAAAAACTGTCAAAATATAAAGACCTGGAAATTGAAATAGAAAAAATGTGGAAATTGAAAACAAAAGTTGTGCCAGTGATAGTAGGTGCACTTGGAATGATACAAAATGGAACAAAACAACACATTGAAAGAATCCCTGGAAACCCCAGCTTAAGAGATATACAAAAACTTGTCTTATTAAGTACAGCCCACACACTAAGGAAAACTTTATCTATGTAATGCTAGGGATGATAGGGAAGATAGAAAAACATGAAATGTAGTCATAACAACACGCCACGACCTGCCTTAGGTCTCCCCGCAGACTTGGTTGGTAGTGAGACCAAAGCAGAAATCGTGATATGATGAAAAAATGACATAATAATAAATACGCGATTGGAATTACAACGAGAATGACATGTTTTTCTGAGTTTCCTGAAAAACGTAACTTTTTTTTCTCATGAAGTATTGTTCTATTTTAAGTGTAAGCATAAATTTTTCTTCGTATATTATTTAAAATATCTGTTCCGTCGTTAAGTGATCCTAATAGATTCATCAATTAGTTTTCTTATTATTCATATTTCTCTTACTTTTCGATATTTCGAAATATATTTTATACTATGATAATCTTTCTTAAAAACAAAAAAAAAACAAGACAGCAGAAAAAATGCGATGAAAAACACTAAAAACTGTTTGATAAAATTAGAAAGAATACGTATTTATTTATTTTTTTATTTATTCATACATTTTATTTATTTATTTTTCGATAACTTTATTTTCGACGACTTTAATGAAAGAATATCAAAATATTCGACTTTATTGAAAAAATAACAATAAACTGTGGGCGAACAAATTATTATATTTAAATTTCACGGCAAAAATAAACTAAAACCGTATGTTAACTTTTTCTTTTCCTGTAAATTCTTAATTTTAATTTTTTTATTTTATCTTAACAATTGCTCTTTGAATTATTTTTTCTATATGAAATTCTGTTTTGCTATTTTAATATAAACATGATTTTGTCTTCATATGATATTTAATTTATCTTTTTTTCTATAAATGATCCTAATAGATTCATCAACTAGTTTTCTTATTATTTATATTTCCCTTAGCTCTCAATATTTTGAATTATTTTTGGTTTAAAGTATGATAATCTTTGTTAAAAAAATAAATAATAAAAAATCTTTCTTAAAAAAACATTAAAATCTTATAAGCAATAAATAAAACTATGTTAATCTTTCTTAAAAACAAAAAATAAAGTAAGACAACAGAATAAATAAGATGAAAAATGCTAAAAACTGTTTGATACAATTTCTACGATATTTTGTTCTTAGAAAGAATACGTATTTATTTATTTTTATTTATTCATTCATTTCATTTATTTATTTATTCTTTGATAACGTTATTTTCGACGGCTATAATAAAACAATAACAGAATATACGACTTCAATGAAAGAATAACAGAATATACAGCTGGCGAACAAATTATTATTTTTAAATTTCACGGCAATAATATACTCAAATGTATGTCAACGTTTTCTTTTCTAGTAATTTTCTTTATCTTAACAATTATTTTTGTTGCAAGGACTAGTGATGGTAGTAACAATTTTTTTTAACAAAATACTCTCTAGTGTAGTCTTCTTTTGTTCCGTTATGCGGCGACTGTTACGTCCAAGGTTTTGAATTTATTTCTATATGAAATTCTGTTTTATTATTTTAACATAAACATAAATTTTAAAAACAAAAGACTATACAAAACAACAGGAAAAATACGATGAAAAATAGTTTGATTATAATTTCTACGATATTCTTTTTTTAGAAAGAATAGGTATTTATTTAAGTATTTATTTTTATTTTTTATTCATTTCATTTACTTATTTAATGTATTTTATTTTGATGACCCTCTTTTCGACGGCTTTAATGAAAAAGCATCAGAATATACAGTGAACGAACAAATTAGTATTTTTATTTTAAATCTCACAGCACTAATAAACTTAAACGGGTGTCAACTTTTTCTTTAACATTTATTTATTTTTTTAAATTATTTTTGTTACAACGACTAGTGGTTGTAGCAACATTTTTTTAAAAAAATACTCTGTAGTGCAGTGATGTTTTGTTTCGTTGAGCGGATGCTACCCCACAAGTTGTTGTTTTCTTTTAACCAGCGTCTTTCTCTTTGAATCCTAATTGCTTCTCTGTCAGCTGTCGTTTGGCAACCCATTTAGGAGAAGGAAAACTTTGAACAACAACCCGCAACTCAAAGTGTTAATTGTGCCGAGGAGTGAATTGCTACTGCGTTTTGAGGTCATCAACGATCCCCTAAAAGTTTCAGGACCCGTTTTGTAAAAGACCGTTACCTAATTACCTAATTACCGGGCAAATTTGGGTAGACTTTTGGACCCGTGCGTCACTCGTGGGAAGAATACAATCAGAAATAAAAAGTCCATTATGACTCTTCTAGTGGATAAACAGGGAGCCCGTCCTTCAGTAGGAAACCTACCTGAGGTCGAAAAATCTACCATAGGAACAATCTTCTACACAAAAATGAATCTTCACTTCCCCACAACGAGGATAATCCTAATGATGGCCCTGAAAATTCTCCAGCTAGATCTATAACTGTATATTTAAAGAGAGTACAAAGTCGTTATGACTGCATTTCATGAAGCGTTACTCAAACTTAAAAGAAAACATAACTCGCCAAACATGTGATATTTGACAAGAAAATATTGGACAAACAAATAGAAATTACATGGACAAACATAAATTGCCAATGTACGAAGATACATCATGCGAAAAAAACCGATTGACAGTGGTTGAAATTAATGAGAGGAAAAGAATTGCAACCAGAATAGACGAATCAACAGAATATGAAAAGTAACTGGAATCAGAAATAAACAGTAGTAACCTCAAACAAGCCACAGGTCATAATGTAGAAACCGTGATACACACAAATCACTGTGAAGATAATGATGTAAATTTAGTAGTGCTGCGAAGGCGTGTTCTGACTCAGTTACAAGATGACAATAAAACGAGTTCAGAACACATTGAACAGAATTATTTTACGGAAAACAAGAACAATATACAAGAAGCCAAGGAAGAAATCAAGAACCATATCAGTCAAATACAAAATATTGCAATGGAGGAACGAGAACGGCTCCTAAAATAACAACCAACAATGCATAACCCCGAAACAATTAAGCTCTACAATGCAGCACTCAAGTTAAGTTTGGATGAAAAAGACACTCATTTAAATCTCAATGAAGCAATATATGCATCAGCAATAGCAGCAACAAAATATTGAACATAGAATTAAAAACAAGGCAATCTCGCAGACATGAAGGTCCACCTTGGAAAAGAATAATCGAAAAAGAAATCGAACAACTTAGAAGTGAACTATCACTATTGGATGAACTGACAAGAGGAATAAATATTAGAACTACAAAAGGCAGAAGAGTCGAAAGAAAATACTACATTAGAAATGAAAATGAAGTCCTATCAACCATGGAAAAATAAAGCAAACAATACAACTGAAGGCTCAAGGAATAAGATGCCATGAAAAAAGATCAAGATTCTACAGAAAATAAAAGATTTTTCAAACCGGTGCAAAGACATTTTACATGGAAATAGGTAAAGAAGAATTGAAGTGAGAGCCCCGCCCCTAAAAAAAAAAATAAGGAAGAAGTTATACAGTTCTGGGAAAAATATGGCATTGTCCTAAAGAAAGTAACAACAACGTACATTGGATTGCACAAGAGATAGAACGAATCAAAAATAAATCAGAACAGGCATAGGCTGAAATCACAGAAGAGGATGTTAAATGAGGACTGAATACAGCACACAATTAGAAAGCTTCAGGTATAGATAAAATTCCTAACTTTTGGCTATATTATTTAAGTACAGCACATAAAAAACTAGCCAAAGAACTTCAAAAGATGGTTAACGATCCCACTAAAATTCCTGCATGGATGACCAAAGTAATTACATTTCTTCTACCCAAGAGTAGTGACACAAACAACCCGAAAACTACAGAGCAACTACATGCCTTCCGACAAGATACAAACTATTAACATCTATTTTAACAAAACAGACATATTTCTTCTTGAAAAGAAATGACATATTACCGCTTGAATAAACGGGTGCAAACGTAGCTGTTACGGATGCAAAGACCAATTGCTTATTAACAGAATGATCCGGTAAAACTGCTACAATGCAAAGAAAATCTTAGTACTGCCTGGATAGATTATCGTAAGGCATTCGATAGTGTACCATATTCCTGGATCTTAAAGACTTTAAATATATACAAGATATCACACATCATCATCAATTTCATCAAACAATGCATGTCGATATGTAAAACAACACTTTACCTCAAACTGTTTGTCTCCCTTACTATTCTGCATATCACTAATAGCACTAAACAACAAACTTAACAAGACAGAATGTGGTTATGAAAAAGTCCAAAAGAAAATAAGCCATCTATTTTACATGGATGACTTAAAGTTGTATGCTAAGAATGATAACGAGCTGGTAGGTCTTCTGCAAACTGTAAAATGATATTGGATATTGGAAGATATTGGAATGAAAATCAATTTGAATAAATGTGCTAAACTACAGTTTTACGTGGATCTCTACAAGAAACACCCTCAATTAGCTTAGACTCTGCTGTAACAATAAAAGAATTAAAGCCGGAAGAAGCTTATAAATACCTAAGTGTAAATGAGAGTGAAAAAATTCACCATAAAAATTAAAAGAAATAGTGCGTAAAGAGTACAATAGAAGACTACAACTGATATTAAAAACTGAATTGAATTCCCGGAACAGAATTATGGCCGTTATTAACCTTGCAATCCCAGTTGTCCAATATAGTTTCATCTTAAACTGAACTCTAAACGAGATCAGGCAAATGAATTCTAAAACAAGAAAGCTTCTTTCTAAACGTATGATGCATCATCCAAAGGCTTATGTAGCCCGTCTATACATACCCCGTCAAGGAGTTGGAAGATGTCTTATTCAGCTAGAATTGTCATACAAGACAACAACTGTTGGCATACTAATATACATAGAAACAACAAAGGACTGGATGATACAATTAGTCAAGCAACATGAAGAGAGAAAGAAACAATATTCATTAATAAAGAAGCCAGTAAATACAAACAAGATTTACATTTAGTAAATTCTGTAGAAAAGCAAAACAGAAGACAAGAACCAACTATTGCGTCAAAAAATATGAAAATGAAGCCAAAGATAAAGCTCTTGAACAGATGAAACAACGCTGGCAAGACAAACCTCTACATCGCCAATATCCAGAAAGTACCAATAAATCCAATTGATAAAGTTAATGCTCGTTGATTGTTACGTGCATCTGGAATAAAATCTGAGACTGAAGGATTTATTCTTGCAGCGCAAGGCTAAATTCTTTTCATTAGAAACTTTCAGGCAAATATTATACATAATAATGTGGAACCAAAATGCAGTTTATGTGATAAACACCAAGAAACAATAGACCATCTAATCTCAGGATGTTCTGTACTTGCCTCAGATGAATATAAAAATTGTCACGATAGATTGGAGCAATATTTACATTAGACAATGTGCAAACACAATAGAAAATCTGTAAACAAACACTAGTAAGAACATCACCCAGCACCGGTTACAGAAATAGAAGATGTCACTAGTCTATGGGATTACACCATCTAAACAGACAGAAGAACTGAAGCAAATACGCTGGACATTATTGTTAAAAACCAGAAAGAAAAACTTGCCTGTTAATTGATATGGCTTGTCCAGCGGATTGTAACATAACACCCAAAGAATTCGAAAAACTGTCAAGATATAAAGACCTGGAAAGTAAAATAGAAAAAATGTGGAAATTGAAAACAAGAATCGTGCCAGTGATAGGAGGTGCACTTGGAATGATATAAAAAGGAACAAAACAACACATTGCAGAATCCCTGGAGACTCCAGCTTTAGAGATAAACAAAAAACTTTCTTGTAATGTACAGCTCACACACCAAGGAGAACTTTGTCTACGTAAGGCTAGGAATGATTGGGGATATAGGAAAAACATGAAATAGAGCCATAACGACACACCACGCCCTGCCTTAGATCTACCCGCAGACCTGGTAGATAGTGCAACTACAGCAGAAATCAAATTGGAGGAAAATGACAATATAATAATAATAAAAATAAAAGAAAGGCGAAAGACAATGCATTTCCTATGATGCACCTGTTTCAAACGTCTATCCAATAATTTTAAATAAGTTTAATCAAAAAAATACATTGATATCTTTATCTGGATATGGCGAATGACGTTGCTGGCCAGAACGAGGTCATATATGTAACCTCAATAGTAAATCACATCGTAGCGAGAATAGCAAAACATGTTAAATAGGAAATACGGAAGATGATAAAAAAGTTTCTTGGAGACAGAGCCTAAATCAAGCATTTATGAACATTAAAACTTATTGATAGACTCGCGGTCTTAACAAATTTAAACATTTAAAATCATTAATTATACAAAATTTTGATTAATTCAAGCATTGTCCTCGCTTACTTGAGCTAAATATTCAAGGCTGATTATTTCACCAATATTTATTGTTTATTTTTTGACAAGGAGAGAAACTTGGAAGTATTGGAAAAATGTTTGGAAAAGTTACCCAGAAAAGCATTTTGAGTTAAGTGCCAGCTTATTCTTAAAACTTCTAAGTTTTTTCAGATACAGCCAAATAAGTTAGAGATGTATACAGTTTAAAATATCCTACATTACAGTCGACTGCCTATAACTTAACACAGCAGTATTTACTAATAGAAGCTGTGAGTCGATTAGGCGAATAGTTGACCACTTAATTAGAATGATTATCGATAGCAGAAGCTACGTATTGAAAGGAAACGTAACTAAAAGGTTTAAGTAGAGTGCAGGGTCTCAATTAGTAAGTGGATTAGTCTGGTCAGTGAGCTGGAATACAGGAGAGATGAATGGGTGTGACGAGACAAATTAAGATGCAACTGTTTCAAATTTACAGAAATTACATTTATTGATTCAGGTTAATGGAAGCACGATAGAGACAAGCAACACACCGATAAAGTACAGTAGATCAAGCAGGTATTTGTGGTTTTTGTGCAACCGTAATTATTTTCTAATGTATTATGAGACCCTATATCAGTTATTTCTACTTAAGAAGATTATAAAAGAAAAACTTACACAATTCTTATTAATACATTATGTTTAAGAGTTAAAATGCATGAAAAACAATATTTAATTTAAAACATAACAATAGTGAAAATACTGCTACTGCTAAAACTGTTTCAGAATCACAAAAATAAACATAGAAATAATTCTATAGGTCATTATACTATGATAGATACAAGTTATGTCGAAGAATAATTATTAATGTAGGTATTGGCAGAAAATAGCGAGTAATGATTAACCTAAAGTATTATAACGAAAGCGCTCTTTAAAAATCGTTGATTGTTCCATACGCGTTTTTCCAGCATGAGTGGCATTATTTTATCAGTTATATAACATCCTAATTCACAGCTGGAACAGAATGGCTAAGAGAAAAAGAATGACCAGCAGGCTTTGTTCTCAGAGATACATTTACAACACTTCAACATCTTAAAACTATATATATATAAGGAATTAGAACACTCTAGCTACTGGCGTATGATACGTCACACGCTAACATCAGCCTCCTTCTACCGAGCGCCCATAGCTCAGAGGTAGAATCGCCGACTGACGCCAGTTCACTCGGGATTCAATCCTGGGTAAAAGCAATCGGATTTTTAACCGTTATGCTGAGCTGTGCTACAGCAAAATAGATCTGTCTGCGGATGACTATATATACCCCAGCCAGAGTATAATATATATCAACATTGTCAAAAAAGATGTAAGGAGAATAAAACGAGAGTGTCTTACGGAGATTATGGAGATTATTCTGTGTTTCGGAAGGAGTTATGTTTAGCACTCCAGATTCAAGAACGCAAAATTCATGTACTATATCACAGGTGACAACATAATCCACGAATGGGAAATGGCGAATGTGGAATTCTCCGAAATAGAGGACTGTTTGCCGGAGTGTCTTTCTTCATCTATCTAGTATATATTCCAAAAAAACTGCATCCTGGCCATGTAAGAGCTCTGGGAGGAGGATTTAGTCTTAGCCACGGCGGTGAGATATCCGAATTAAAACAGCAAGTACTTGGTTTGTCTCTTGTAAACAATTAAAAGACCAGCCACCCAGCCGAGATCACATGACACACGTGTCAACGGTTTATAATCTCACCTGTTTCCTACACTTTAAGAATGAAACGGACTTCCTATCAATATATTTTAGAAAGCAGTCTTCATTTTAAAGACTTAAAGAAAACAAGGGAAGTAGTTATCTTGTGCACTTTCTGTTAGTGTCATTTGTTTGGAATCAGAGACAAAAATTCTATAAAAAGGCTGTGTTAATTTGACATAGTATTGAGTTTTAGGGTTGAAAATTCAACTTCAAGTTTAGACTATTGTTCACTTACAACATTAGTTTCAACAAGACTCTAATGCCTGTCATGGAAAACTAACAAGCAAGAAAAGCAACCATCCAGAACTTATGTAAAATTAAATAATATAATAACGACAAATTTTAATTAACTACAAACGATTATAACTTGTCAAAGTTAGGAGAAAGACCACTTAGGGAACCATGAGTCTGCTTAATCTTAGAGTGGTTATTAAAGCTATTATTAAAAAAACAAGTACCAAATGTCGGAGACCCCTAGATTAAAGGATTGAAAGACATCGATTTGCATCAAAGCCTGTGGCAATGCTTTCGAGTTGACATCCACGTTGGTCTGTATTGATATCTATGCCGTTAACTTTTGTGCATGTGTGCAGTATATCACTGACTGCTTCCTGTTCCGTGCTTCCAAATTCTATGCACAATGCTAGAGTCAGAACGCTGTATGCTCTTCATACACATCAGAATTAGCCTTGCAATGAGTTTGCCACCTCCGAAACGATATTATCAAGAATTCAATGCCTTGAAAATCAAACAAATTGAAACATGAACTGTATTTTCATGGTCATAACTTAAACCTTCTTTCAAATATTGTCGTGGATTAGTCAACGCATTGATTGCTTTACTTGAACATGTTCCCAAATCGTCGTTACAGAGTGTTTGAGAGTTTTACAAATACAGATCACCTGGTTTTATTGTTCAAACCCGGTTACGAATTTATTTATTTATATCATCATATGTTTTTATTCATTCTGGTTGTCTGCAGCAGGGAGGAAGAATACATCATCCATTTAATTGATGTAAATATTCGTGACATAAATTGATACCCGCGAGGACGTGTGATTGTGGCAGGAAATTGACAGCCTGCGAGGTTCAAGTGTCCATAAGGTACGCTGGAGCGCGGAATGCAATTCTTTATCGAAAAAATAAGACTAATGATGGGATTATGAATCCGGATTACATCTGCAGTTTACAGGGTTTTATTGCTGAGAAATCCCAAGCTATCCAGTAACCCAAAAGCAAGCTGAAAGCTACTTGGTTAAATCTCGATCAGGAACACTCATTAATACATACAAACTGTGTTAAGAGTTCAGTTAGCCAACAGAACTATTCTTTCTGCAGAATTGTACACGAATTGATCTCTAGAGCTTAGAATCAAAAGAAAGGTTTAATAAAAAGCGACAGTTTTGGAGGTCATTTTAGAATAATCTCTATGCCTTTTTTTAAAAATCTCCTCAACCAGATTCATAGCGGTATACTCGACATACAGCCGAAAAAATTATTCTGACGCTTAGAAATAGGTCCTAATCCATACTATGATTGATCTTCCAAGGCAACAAGTCTCAGATGTCATATTTAATTATCTGTATCTTCCGTGTCAGTAATGCACCTGGAAATAAACAGAATACCCTACAAGTTATATAAGAATTGTCGAAATGTTCCTTAAACAACTCTATCTTTCTCCAGCTAGCGAGAAAACAAGATATTATACCACAGTCTGTAGGATACCAAATTGGTATATAAGAAAAGGAATGCAAAACGCATTGTAAATTTTCGCCCCATCTCCCTCTTGAATCTCGAGAGTAAAATGCTTTATTGTGTACTTGCCCGTTGTATCAGGATTTCATGCAAGGTAACCATTACATGAACAGCTGTCCAGAATGCTGGGATAACTGGCTACCCCTGCTCACTAGAGAACTCAGTCATATCAGCTAAACAAAATAAAACTAAGCTTCATTAATTCGGTTTAATCTTCCGAATGCGTATTGATCATATCCTCATACGCTAATTCAAATGCCGTTCGAAATTTTCAGTTTCCCTAGTAAGATTGGAAATTTATATTAAAATATTTCAGAGCATTATTTAGGCAGTTCACCGTTAATAACCAAGCAGCAAGCCACTGAATTCAGCATCGTGATAAGGTGTGTGATTTTATTACTTGTTTTCATGGAACTCATATTACGGATGCAGTGCACACAGGAAAAGGCGTGATGACTAAAGTAAAAATTGTTCTTTCTTCTTTCAGAGCGTCCATAGATGACATCACCATTCCTGTGCTGATAAACTGTTGCATTGCGATAAAAAGCCCTTCAACGCTATTGACACAATATTAAAATCTGACATGCAGTCGTAAAAAATCACAAGACACACTTTTACAGAAAAAATACTTTGTCTGGTGGAAAAAGCACATGATGTTGACAAGGGTGGCATTACTGCATTAACCATGAAACAGCGATATCTTCTTTGTGGGCGGTTGATGAAGGCAGTGTTTTTCTTGTGCTTACACTCGTTGTTTATATTAAAAATACTTATATACGTGTGTGTGAGTGTTTGTTTTTGTGTTCCAATAGAAACGATGAACTAGGATTGAGTGGAAACTGTACTACTAACTATTATATCGAGCGCTTTCGAATAATTTAGTCACTTGCAGGTGTATGTGGTTGTAATATTTGTAGTTAATATAAGTTGGTTTGATTATTTCCGTATTTTTAGAGTAAACAGATTTTCCTCCACGATGGATTTTTTTTGTATTCAGGACACAGCCAAGATACATTGATTGTTTTGGAGGCTAGGAACTATAAATCAATTTCTGTTTTATCTTTTTATTAAGAGTTCTTTTTTTATCTTCAATCATTTTGTCATTTGCAATCATATCTTCTTAATATGGCCATATTAACTAGAAGTATTTTCTTGTGTTCTAATGGGGAGATACGTAGGAGTGTTTAAGTGCATTTTTATCAAACTAAGACTGCTCAAGTAGTTAGACAGACTACCGCTTAAAGAGACTGTTGCGGGACTAATTTATTTGTTCATAGTTTTATGTTTATTTTTTTGTTTTTGCAGACCTGCAAAAGATATGTGAACTCATAAATGATGTTGCGGTTTGGGCTTTAGATTTCCTAGTCTAATTATCATGGCGGAAATAAATATTCTGACAAAGAAAGTAACCATGCCCACATAATAGTAGCCGAAAGCTCTCGGGACTGTAATCATTTCGAATAGATACTACACAGCCTTTTTTGCATCAACAAAATGTGTACAAAACCGAGAAAAAATAAAACAGAAATTTCACAAAATATAATTATTTTTCTGTTGGAAACATGCATAAAAAATCTCTGTCAAAATCTACAACATCTCAATTTATATATATATATATATATATATATATATATATATATATATATATATTGAGAGATGTTGTAGATTTTGAGAGATATAGGAGAGGATATCGATTTTAAAAAAATTAAGGTGGCAAGAGCTTTTATTTGTGGAGGTTTTATAAAACGAAATATTGAATGTGTTGTTACTAGACTCCAAGAGGACATTTATGAATGAGACTTTATTTTTATATTTTAAATTTTGGGAGAGAAATCTTTTCAATGTTGTGTTTAATTTCTCAGTTAAAATAAAAATATCATTTACATGCTCGATATATATTTCGAGTCAAGTAGAATTTTTAAATACCTTGTTTTCTACGTGGGACATGTAGTTAGAGTAGAAAGGACAGAGAGGAATTCCTATATTTACTTCATTATTTTGAGTGAAAAATATGGTCGTAGAAGGGGATTTTAGTCGTGGGAGTACGTAATAATTTTTTGAGAATATTAGATTTGAGGGATTAATGTGGAATTGAATAATTAATAGATACAAAGTTAATGATTATACCTATGGTTCTATCGACATGGACATTTCTTAATCAGATTTCTAAGTCATTTGAAGCTAGAATATCTTTCTTTGATTTTTGTTCTTTATGATTTAGTCTGGTTAAATACATATCCTTGGTAGAAAACAAAGTATTTAAAAAATAAATAAAAATATATATAAATTAATCAATTCAACATTAATCAATCAAGCCTAATATTTTCAACCGATTATTACGCACTTCCAAAAATAAAACTGCCTTCTACGACCATATCTGCAAATTTTAGGCTCAAAATAATTAAGCAAATATAGGAATATCTCTCAGTCTTTTCTTCTCTAATTTTGTTAGTCTTTTCACTTCAAACAAGGCAGTACTACAACTGGTGCCATGAGCACTCGGCAGAGGAGGGCGAACTTAGCGTTTTATATACAATGTAAACATACGCCAGTATCCGAGAGTGTTCAAATTATTTACTGAATGAATGTTGCGTAAATGCGTGAGTAGCTACTGTCTTTAAAATCTATCATTTCTCCAAAATGCTCAATCGGCGTGCAAGAACGTGAACAGTCATGAACAGAAAAACATATTTCGCTCTATTACATCTTATCAGTACTAATAGATATCCGATTGCTTCTAGCCAGGATATATATATATATATATATATATATATATATATATATATATATATATATATGAAAAAGGGAATGTTTTTATATGATGCGTTTCACCCTTTCAGACTAAAATTTATGACTTTGTACAGACAGATGAAATACCAAGAGACTGTTTTCTACTCTGCCATAAATTCTTCTCCAATGTTGTTCATGATATATATATATATATATATATATATTGCATGAATGTGTGCATTTACTTAATATATTCACCTGTATATAGTCATTTCAAAGGTTGCCATTGCTTTCTGCGGTAGACTGGTTTCCAGCCAAAGCTATAGAACCCAATCTGTCTTATTATTTAACCCATAAATGGAAGAAAGAGACGGATTAATATCTTTCCCAAGGGTATTTGTGCGTAAGGGAATGCAAAGAATTCAACTGGATTTCCAAATCGGCATCCCGATTCTTAGTTCCGAGTCGATATCCAATGAACCACAACGCACATCCGCATATAAACAAATCAGTCAGTTAGGTGCCATACGTGATACACACTTGGGCGATCATGTCTCGAGAGAGACATGACTAACTAGGAAGAAGATTATCCCGCAGTAGGTTGCCATTGGTTTCTGTGGTAGACTGGTTGCAGACCAAGGCTATAGAACCCAATCTGTCCTGTTATTTAACCCATAACTGGAAGGAATAGACGGATTAATACCTTTCCCAAGGGTAATTGCGCGTAAGTGAATGCAATGAATTCGGCTGGAATTCGAAATCGGCTTCCCAAATTCTCGTTCCGAGCCGATATCCAATGCACCACAACGCACATATTGAAATCCTTGTCTACATATCATGGTGCCTTAATATAATATCTACTAACAAAAATCCGGCTACTCAAGGGAATAATTAATATTTTATAAACCCATATAACATTTCAAGGGACAACTAAATATATTATTTAACTGAAGCGCAGTTTCTTCTCTCTCTTTATGTTATCAATACTGATGCTTGATTTGAAAGTCACGTGTATGCATTGGTTAAATCCCTTTGCCTTGCTTTGTGATTCAAACCCCAAAGCTAGGATGGAATTGACGTCGCTGTTGTTCACAATAAGCAGATTGAGTTCCACGCTGAAGTGATCTTCATTGACATGTGTCAGATTTCAAAAATTCTATATTCCTATGTTTGGTGAATGTTTGATGTCATCCACACACACACACACACACACACACACACACACAGATACAAACATACAAATGTATTCATATCTAACTATATAAGAACGTCAGTTTTGTATTAACACATCCATAATTCAATTACTTCTGATGGTTACATGTCCTGTGTTCTCCTTGTTTCCTATATTATCATATAGTCTTAGAGGCATAACACAAGTTTTATTTATAAGGGTAGTATTCATTTTTCCAAGTAGAAGGTACACATGAAGGTTCATAAGAGAAGAAGGATCGGAAAATAAATTAACAGGTTAAAAGCACAAAGTTATTAAACGAGCTGGATATTGAGAATGCCAGTCGCTCTGAAATTTTATTAAAAAAGAATTAAGAGTTCTTCTAGGAATATACATGTTTAAACCCAGATATATGAAATACATAGTTTTAATTTATAAATATTTCAAATATCAAAGGATGTGTCACGCAATTTTTGTATGACAAAGAGAAATTGCTTTCTTAAATTGAAACATGAACATATCGTAATTAATTAGGAAACGAAAAATTCTATGATCTACACATTGTTTAACAGTATGTCAGCAATATGTATTTCTTCAAGTTAAGAGTTACATAAGGTTGAACATTTCTTCCCAGAGAATCACTGAAGGTCAGCAACTTCGAGACTGCTCAGTACTTAGATGTGTGACCGTTTGTGGATACTATGTGCTGGTCGTTTAATGGATAATGACTCAATATTTTAAATGGAAAAACAAAGCTCTCATTCCCGTTTTGTTTGTTATATTAATTTAAACTAAAAATACAATTGGTAGTACATGCGTGTGGTGATGCTTTGAATATCGACTCGGAAAGTATTAATCCATCTCTACCTTCCAGCTATGGGTCAAAAACGGGACATATTTGGTTCTATAGCCTTGATAGCTAACCGGGGAATGTAATGGCAACCTACTGCGGGAAAATCCTCTGCAGAGTCAGTTACGTCTCTTTTGAGACAATATCTCTTAAGCGAGTTTCAAACAACAACTTAACTGACTGATAGCTGCAGCTCCATATCTTTTCCCCAGCTATGAGTTAATTAGTAAGGACATTAACAATATGTAGTTATCATCTCTTTTACGAACAAAAAATACCTTAAAATCTAAAAGATATTTCCTGGATAAATTTAAATAACATACAATGTGTTGCTAAACTGTAGAAATCAAATCGTCTTCCATTTATGTTTACAAAATGAACGTCCGTTATACATTTTTTTTTTTTTTTATAAGCGTTTCACCCCGAGCAAGGCATGTCACTGCCACTACTGTGCAGGGGGCTACGTAGAGTGGAGAAAGGCTGATTAAATATAGGAAATAACAGAGGGTGGGTGATAGGCGGGTGAGGATACCGAGAATGAGGGTTGGGTAGATGAGAGTGTTGTGAGAATAGTTGGGAGTTAGTGTGATAGACATATCTCTTAATATTCGTGACTGACAAAGCAAAAGGTGTTCACTCAGTAGGTTAGCGTTTCTTTGTATGGTAGTTTGGTTGCCAACCAAGGCTTTAAGCCCCAATATCTGTTGCTATCAAACGAATAAGTAGGGGAGAAAAAAGTATTAGATTCATACCTTTCCCAATGGTCTTTTCACAGAAGGGAATATGATGAACCGTCCGAAATTGACACTCAGAATTTTCATTCCAAACTACTATTCATTATACTGAGGCTATAGGTAGATGGTTAATGTTTATTTAATTTGACCTTGTGTCATACATAACCAAACTTCTTACAACCTACAATTTCATCCAGAGTTATCAGAAGATTGGTTGTGGTCAGGTTGTAGTCGGTTGGAATGTCTACATGCAGAAAATATATTGGAACAGCGTGGAATAATGGAAGAATAAAAATTTATATTTTCCATGTTAAAATAGATATTTGTTAATGAAAAGGATAACATGAATTGTTTAATTAGAAAGTTAAGGGTATCAAGTGTTGTAGTAGTAATTTGTTGGAAAGTGTTTATGCGGACGTATGTATGTATATATTAGCGTTTGTTTGGTAGGAGTGTTTTTGGATGAAGAGGAAGAAGTAGAATGAATCAGCATAAGAAAAAGAAAGAGAAAGAGGACGATTTTCGACGCGGCCTAATGTTCGGGTCGGCCTTATGTTCGGATCGACCTGAAATATCTGCCTTGTTACATTTTAGCTTATTGTCTCAGCTGCTTCCATGTGACTGTCTGACTGACGCTGAACGAAGTATTTATAGCATTTAGATTTTTTGCACTGGATCCTCTCAAGTCTTGCAAGTTACTCCCATTGGTCATAATACCAATTTAACATCTACTCACGAAATCCGGTTTCGACTTTTTCTTTAAGAACATGGTCAATCGTTTTTTTATTTAGAAAAAACAAGGATTTCACACGTCATTGTGAATTTTTGTAAAAGTGAAGAAGAAAATTGATTTTAATTTTTAATTACCTATCGCATAATACCACAAAAAAGTTTAGGAAATATATATTTAAAAAAACAATTCTATGTACTAACGTCGACAATTTCGAGAAAGAAATGTCCGGGTAAACAATATCACAAAGCGAATGAAACATAGCCAGCATAATAGAATTAATTTGAAATTATTATTATTATTGTGTCATTTTTTCATCATATTTCGATTTCTGCTTTGGTCTCATTACCAACCAAGTCTGCGGGGAGACATAAGGCAGGTCGTGGCGTGTTGTTATGACTCCATTTCATGTTTTTCTATCTTCCCTATCATCCCAAGCATTACATAGATGAAGTTTTCCTTAGTGTGTGGGCTGTACTTAATAAGACAATTTTTTGTATATCTCTTAAGCTGGGGTTTCCAGGGATTCTTTCAATGTGTTGTTTTGTTCCATTTTTTATCATTCCAAGTGCACCTACTATCACTGGCACAACTCTTGTTTTCAATTTCCACATTTTTTCTATTTCAATTTCCAGGTCTTCATATTTTGACAGTTTTTAAATTCCTTGATTGCTATGTTACAATCCGCTGGACAAGTCATATCAATTAATACACAAGTTTTCTCCTTCTGGTTTTTAACAATAATGTCTGGCCTGTTTGCTTCAATTTTTCTGTCTGTGTAGATGGTGTAATCCCATAGAATGGTTACATCTTCTATTTCTGTAACCGGTGCTGGGTGATGTTCATACCAGTGTTTGTTTACAGCTTTTCCATAATGTTTGCACATTGCCCAATGTAAATATTGCCCAACTCTATCGTGGCGATTTTTATATTCATTTGGGGCAAGCACAGAACTGCCTGAGATTAGGTGGTCTATTGTTTCTTGGTGTTTATCACAAAACCTGCATTTTGGATCCATATTATTATGCATAATAATTGACTGAAAGTTTCTAGTGAAAAGAATTTGGTCTTATGCTGCAAGAATAAAGCCTTCAGTTTCAGACATTAATCCAGATGCACGTAACCATCGATGAGTATTAACTTTGTCAAAATTGGATTTATTGGCACGTTCTGGATATTGGCCATGCAGAGGTTTGTCTTGCCAGCGCTGTTTCATCTGTTCAAGAGCTTTATCTTTGGCTTTCATTTTCATATTTTTTGCCGAAATAGTTGGTTCTTGGCTTCTGTTTTTCTTTTCTACACAATCTACTAACTGTAAACCTTGTTTGTATTTACTGCCTTCTTTTATTATTGAATATTTTCCTTTCTTTCTTCATGTTGCCTTACTAATTGTATCATACAATCCTTTGTTGTTTCTATGTATGTTAGTAAGCCAATAGTTGTTGTCTTGTATGACAATTCCAGCTGAATAAGACCTCTTCCACCTTCTTTACGGGGTATGTATAGACGGTCTACATCAGCCTTTGGATGATGCATCTTATGCATCTTATTATTATTATTATGTCATTTTTCATCATATTTCGATTTCTGCTTTGGTCTCACTACCAACCAAGTCTGCGGGGAGACCTAAGGCAGGTAGTGGCGTGTTGTTATGACTCCATTTCATGTTTTTCTATCTTCCCTATCATCCCCAGCATTACATAGATAAAGTTTTCCTTAGTGTGTGGGCTGTACTTAATAAGACAATTTTTTGTATATCTCTTAAGCTGGGGTTTCCAGGGATTCTTTCAATGTGTTGTTTTGTTCCATTTTTTATCATTCCAAGTGCACCTACTATCACTGGCACAACTCTTGTTTTCAATTTCCACATTTTTTCTATTTCAATTTCCAGGTCTTTATATTTTGACAGTTTTTCAAATTCCTTGATTGCTATGTTACAATCCGCTGGACAAGCTATATCAATTAATAGACAAGTTTTCTCCTTCTGGTTTTTAACAATAATGTCTGGCCTGTTTGCTTCAATTTTTCTGTCTATTATTATTATTATTATTATTATTATTATTCAATAAAAGCGCATGTGTCAATATGGTACAAATATACAAGAAAACCTGTGTCCTTAGTGCAGCCATAATACCCTTTCAATACTTTTTCTCATGAACAGTTTCAGCTCATTGGAGATATTCTTTGCTGGTTAAGCCTCTAGGGCCATTCGTATCATATTTGATACAGTATTTCCCTATAAGGAAACATTTGGTATTTCCCTATAAGGAAACTTTTGTTATTCATTGACTGAGCAGTAAGTACTGCTTTCATTTGAAATTTATAAAATATTCCTCTTAAAAAATTTTTCAGGAAAATATTTCTTTCAAGGCTTGTTTTCATACTGTATCAAATATGATACGAATGGCCCGAGAGGGTTAATATCAGAAAAAGCACAAACAGAATTTAGTATTGAACGGAATATTTACGGTAGACCAGCAAACATAAATCATGTATTTATTAACATTTCCGATCAGTTAAGATCAAAATCCATGAGAGATAATTCCCTTCAATCATATGAGCAATTTATTATTACTATTAATATTATTTTAAGAAGTAGATAGAATTATATGACAGCCGAAGATGAGATCGATTGATCGTACAAAGTATATTTTTTCATTTTTGTGTTTACATTTTTGGCTCCATCACCAATGTTCATATTCTATACTATGGCAGATATCGACCCGAGGTTTGATAAATGTTTATCCAGCCATTTTCCTGACTCCTGAGCAGTTATTGACGTATTCATTTTTCTCATATTTTCTTACTCTGGTTAGTTGAGAAATCAGTATTAGGCATATTCTATATATTTGCATATTAAATTAATCTGGTTGGTACACTTGAAAAAACTGATATTTTGTAGATGAATTCGTTTATTTTGTATACACAATATCTGCCCTCTTGAAAGAAGCCAGATATTAAATGATTTTATACTAAATGTTCTTTCTTTTTGAACTTGTGATGAATATCAAAATGTCAATCTATTCCACACACCTTGGAATCCTGCAGTTATTATGTAAAACTTGATATAGAATTTCATGGCAATATAGAGTGACAAGGGCTGAAACGGCTATCTAACAAGTCTGTTTACACTGCAACATTTAAGCTACGACAAGTCATGAGCGAAACACAGCAAGATCCGCTACTATACTGTGCAAAGTCTGCTGAATTTTTATTGAAGCAGGACGGTGCACCTGGTCAGTTCTAACCTCTGAGCAACATAAGTAAATTTCTATAAAGAAACAGGTGCAAAATTCATCAGTTGCTCAAGGGTTTTAGACACTACATTAGTGTTTGTTTAGTTAGGAAGATTGTCTAGCAAGTAGTATAGGGTGTTTATCACCCAATACTTCTTAGTGGTGGTTTTGGGGTATCGATGATTGATTTTATCCACCGGTTTCTTCACTTTCTTATACGTGGGACCGTAACATATGATACCATCTAGAGTATATGTATATTTGCGTCATGCCTAGGGATAATATATATATATATATATATATATATATATATATATATATGCTGTCTCTGGGCATGACGCATATATATATATATATATATATATATATATGTGTGTGTGTGTGTGTGTGTGTGTGTGTGTGTGTGTGTGTGTGTGTGAAAAGTGTATGTATATAATTATAAATATCAATATATATAATTTGTTATTATATTATATTATTTATATATTATATATGCGCGGTACTTATTTGAAAGCGATCAATATCAGGGATAGAGCTGACATATTCATATAGATAGGTGTGAGTGTGTAACCCTTGGTTACACGCTCTTGCGGTTGTCAGACAAACTTAATTTGCGCATATTTAAATGGTAGAAATTCTAATTTGTAATGCTTGTTAGTTTTATGCAATGGCATTAATTTTACTACGGCAGAGAGGAATAATTTACGTTAGTAATGATTGTGGACTAATACGTTGATAGTAATATTTGATGATAATAAGTTGTGGTAGCAAATAATTATTGCAAAGCGGTAGTAGTGATTAGTAATGGTGCTGTAATGATAAGAGTGTGAAACCCAGGATTACAACCTCACACACACACAATCCCCCACCCCCACACACACACATATTCAAAATATGGAAAATATTCAAAAGTACTACAATATAATTGTATTGAACACTTTTTAATACAAATGTGCACTGTTTCTAATCCTATTATGATCAGAATGTAATTAGATAAACAATCTATCTATCTATCTATCTATCTATCTATCTATCTATCTATCTATATATATATATATATATATATATATACGTATGTATATATATACATATATATATATATTGTGTGTGTGTGTGAGTGTTTGTGCGTGTGTGTGTGTCAGATTAAATGAATTACAAACATTGTTTGCATATTTTTAATAAAATCCGTTCAAACTCATGAATATTCTTTTGCGTATTAAAATTAAAAAGTGTAAAAATGAGATGTAGCTTTGACAGAGGTTCATTTTAGAATATTACCAACTACTTTCAATGTCCTTCTGACATAATACTCAGTGGGGTGAGTTGTGGTAATAAGAAAAACCCGAAAAACTGTGTTGCTAAAAATGACTGCGAAACAGATCTGTCTGCTGATGACTATATATATATATATATATATATACATATACATATATACCTATTTAACTCATGTATATATATGTATATATATATATATAAAAGTAGATAGATAGAGAAATAGATAATGATGTTCAATCCTTGAATGGCGAGGTTATATATATATATATATATATATATATATATATATATATATATTTACCTCGTTACTTTAGATAGATAGATAATTATGTCCAATGCGTGAAAGTCGAGGATAATCCAAAAATATCTACTTAATATGAAATATTAAGTGTTTGATCTCTATGATCTCTATAGAGACCGCAGTGGATGTTATCCAGTGCAATATGATATATATAAAGAAAAAATCAACACAATACTTAAAGTGGTTATAAATATTATTTCATTTATATGAACTAATTAGTTCATTTTCTATTATGCTTGCACACTCACATACATATATATGAAGACCGCGCTTATACACGTATAGTTAATTCTAACATATATTTCCGGAAGTATCATAACAAACAACACATATACTATGAAAATATGTATTTACATAGTTATATACACAAACATTACGCATAACCGCGCATATCCACGTACATACATACACATGTGTACATACAAGTGCGTCTATGCGTACACCTATATATACACACGTGTCCGCATCTCTCCATATCCACATATAATTATTGTGTTCTCAAACAGACATAGATAATCATGAAGTCCGGATATATATAATTTTTTTTTTAATCATTTCACCCCGAGCAAGGTGGAAACTCCACTGATGTGCAGGGGCTACATAAATGTAAAAAGATTAATTAGAAAAGAGTGAGGAGTACAAACTAGTTAGAAAGGAACAATAGAAAGCTGAGAAAGCAGGTGCGATGTCAGATACATAGGTGGAGATAAAGGGAGGGTTATACAGGGGTGGGGAGAGAGATAGAGTCCAGTGGTTAGTAGATGAGTATTGACTTTGCATTTGAATTTCTGGAGGTTGTAGCCGTCAGGAAAGCAAGAATACGGAAGCTAGTTCCACAGGCGTGAAGTGCGAGAGAAGAAGCTACAGGAGTAGAATTGTCGTCTGCAATTGGCTAACCTGACTGTGAATGGGTGGGACCCAGATGCCAGTCTGGTTGCACGAGTAAACACCTGTTGAGGAGGGATCAGTGACTTAAGTTCGTCTGAGCAGAAGCCATGAAAGTATTTATAGAACAGACAAAGGGAGGCCACCTTTCGACGATGGGGAAGTGGCTGCAGTCGAGCCGCCAGATTAGTATCTATCACATTACAGACTCTCCTTTGGAGCCTGTCAAGAACACTGAGGAGAACGGCAGGGGCATCTGACCATAAATGGTAGCAGTACTCCATGCACGGGCGGATGGTTGACTTGTATATATGCATGATGGATACAGGTGGAAAAAACTTCCTGGATCGACATAGTGACCCAACTTTCTTAGCAGTAGATTTTGCTATGGATTCAATATATTGGTTCCATTTGAGGTCTGAGGACAGGGTAAGTCCGAGGAGGAGTAGTATATTACTCTCCGGGAGAATCGCTTGGTCCATGCTTATGGGAGGCAGGAGAGGTTGCCTGTAATGGTTGACAGACAACAGCTTGGTCTTAGATGAACTGAAGTTGACAAGCCATTTCTTGCCCCAGTTCACCACAGAGTGTAGATCCCGTTCAAGGTCAGCAGCGAGATTATGTCTGTCCGCCACGACAGGTTTCTTACTGGTGCTGGAGTATATTGTAGTGTCGTCTGCGTAGATGCCTACTTGGGACTTGATCTCATCTGGGAGGTCGTTGATGAAAATAAGGAAGAGCGTGGGGCCCAGGATAGAGTCCTGTTGGACACCAGCATTCGTGTTGTAGGACGAAGAAGCACGCCCATTCAGAACGACCTTCATTTTGCGGTTATTTAAGAAAGATTGGATTAGGTCAAGCAGGCGACCGGTAATATCATAACCGCGTAGTTTGCATAGGAGGCCAGAGTGCCAAACTCTGTCGAAAGCCTTGGAGATGTCCAGCGCAACCGCGCGAGCCTCGTCAGACGTATCAAGGGCCTGTAGCATGTACTTCGTAACGGTTGTTACCAGATCGGCTTGTAATATAACAATCTAGGCCCACCCGAGGAAGTGAGGAAGCGGGGGCGTTTTCCGGCCGTTGAAAGGAACGGATGGTTGTTTGAACTTATTTCCGGCAGTAGCGGAAATGGCTACAAGAGGCAAACAGAACAGGTGTCTCTGAGAATTACGTGGGCGTGCGTAGGCGAGGCAAAAAATCGGAAGTACCGGTTTGGAGATAAAAAGACCTCGGGCACGGATTTCACGACAGACGAGTCTGGGCAGAGAGACAGAGTCAGGCAGAGAGCCAGACCAGACCAAAGGAGCAACAGATACGACACCCCCCGTCAACCCTTGGAAGCGCGCTCTCACTCTCTGCTCACTAGGCTACACGGTCCATCGTTCATTAATAAAAATATCACTGATATATTTTTATATATATGCGTGTTTGTTGTTTGTCGCTATATAACAAACATCATTTGGTGCCTAAGTGACTTGGTTTTGATACGAACATTATTGGGTTTACCACGGCAACAGAATTACTGCCACCAGAAAAAAAGAAGACGAAAATATCTAGCAGCCGCGACTATAGACATCAACGAAAGGTGAGTGACTCATTGATTTAATAGTGTGTGTGTTCTCTGCTCGTGTTTATAATAAGTCCAGTTAGAAAAAAAAATGCATACTTTTGCCATTGAGAAAAATGGATTGTTCGGTAGAGAGATAGGGGGTCAGGAATATATGTAGGGAACGCCGGTGAAGTAGAGAGAGTATTATGCCTAGCGCGTAGGTTTGGGGTTGACGGGGGTGTTAAAGTTGGAGGAGTGGGGTGTTAAAGTTGACAGGGAGGAAGAAAGTTGAAATATTTGCCTGTCTGTAGGTGTAGAGCATCTGAGTTGGTGATTTGTTTTTTCGTTTTTTGTTAATATTTTACCATATATGTGAAGTGAGTTAGAGTGGATAATTGGATTAACTTGTTGATAACAATGTTTTCTTTGGTTTGTGCAAGAAAATAGTTAATATTTCGTAGAATAAATAATTAATGAAATAATTTTGGTTTGTGTCTTAATTTTACTTAAAAAGCGGCATGAACTTTCCAGACAACCCAATAGAAATATTGACGAACAACTATTCTCAATATGATTATGAAGGTCAGTTGTATGGGTGAAATAGTTGAGTTTTTCTGATCAGTACTCGAGCCGAAAAAAAAAAACAATCGATGTTCTACGTACACAAACTTTCCCCAATTGGAGTATTAGCGTAAAATGACCCTCTTCATTTTCTTCATTTGGCCTTGTATTGCATGAACTAAATCAAAATTGGTAAACATTAACAAATTATAAATGTAGCTGAATGCTACCACAATAGGAAAATCAGAGAAACGAAAGGGTTCTTTAATTTTGATCTCGTCAACAGAATTTGTTCGTAAACGTCAATTTGTAATCTTTACACAGTTATTGTCAAAATTTAGAAATGTTTGTGTTTTGCGTGACATTTCTACAGCATAGAAATGACTTAAATGTTATCGAGAGTTTTAAAGTGTAATTTTAATTATGCAGTTAACAACAGCCAACAAAATCGCCAATTATAAATATATCTCAACATCGTTACTTGAAAACAACTGCATTGTTTGGTTATTTCTTTGCGAATACACCGATTATATATATTCTTAAAACATTCACCCGCGTCTCAGTGTTTCGCGATATGAGTCAGATATTGAAAAGATATTTTGTTATCAATATGGTGGAATCGGATTATTTGGGGAGATTTGGGAAAATTAAATTAAAATCTAAAACTTATTTTTATTTACGTAAAAGTACTTCACTTTTATGCTTTTGTGCAGGTTCCCATCAATTCAACATCCTCTGTGAATTTTCATTTATGTGACTTGGGAAATATCTTTTGAAGATATATTAATTTCTGAAAACTAGTAAATACCTTGGAACAGGTAAATATGGAGAGATTTAGTGAAGGATATGAAGAACTCCCGAAGAGGTTGACGATAGGAGTCATTGCTGGCGTGGTCGGCGTAATAATAATCCTGGGAATAATAGCCAGGAAGCGGATTTTTAAGTGTAAAAGAAGCAACAGTGCTTCGGAAAAGGAAATTGAGTTATCCGCTGTGAATAGTACTCCGGGGTCAAAGGGCGTTCAACACTCTGCGTTAAACAGAGAGATGTCAACAAATCAGATATGCTTGGTTTCGAATCCAGAGGAAGTAGTTCAGGGAATGGAAAGCATTGTACAAACTAAGGAACTACGAGTCACGGGTCCATTTTTTTAGACTAAATTAATATCCTCCACAAGTAAATTGCATGCGGATTAACGTTGGAATCAGGGTAATTTTCTTCATTTTCTATTGAACATTTCTCGGTCAGACTATGAATGATATGTACGGCAGATAATGACCATTTTTTCTGTGTTCAAACATAGTATGTTTGAAATTAAATTAAATTAAATGAGGTTACATGTGTAACAATAAACTCGAGCAGAAACACGCATGGTGTTGGTCAAAGGTCATTTACTCGATGTTAGTTTAGAAACTGAGGCGCAATTACCGCCTGTAATCATGTGGATTATGCATCGAAGAGTCTACGCTTATGGACAGAGTCGAGAAGGAAAATGAACATTTTTAAGAACTTTGCCCAATTCTGTGAAAATGGATATTAAAAAAAAAAAAAAAAGGAGGGAAAAAAAAAAAGAGAAAAAAAAAAGAACAATGAAACATCGAGCTGGTAGAACAATTTTCAAGATGGACACGAACATTGTTGGGTTGCCGATGTAGGCTCCCCTATTTTTTTTTGTTGTTGTTTTGTTTGTTTCGACACATGTTTTATACAATTGTAGGGCTTGTGTGGCATGGGGAGGAGAGTGAGGATGTTGCACTTAAAATGTTCTTAGGTGAACATTTTGGAAAATGGGTGGGAGAGGAATGTAATATAACAATCTAGGCCCACCCGAGGAAGTGAGGAAGCGGGGGGCGTTTTCAGGCCGTTGAAAGAAACGGATGGTTGTTTGACCTTATTTCCGGCAGTAGCGGAAATGGCTACAAGAGGCAAACAGAACAGGTGTCTCTGAGAATTACGTGGGCGTGCGTAGGCGAGGCAAAAAATCGGAAGTACCGGTTTGGAGATAAAAAGACCTCGGGCACGGATTTCACGACAGACGAGTCTGGGCAGAGAGACAGAATCAGGCAGAGAGCCAGACCAAACCAAAGGAGCAACTGATACGACAACCCCCCGTCAACCCTTGGAAGCGCGCTCTCACTCTCTGTTCACTAGGCTACACGGTCCATCGTTCATTAATAAAAATATCACTGATATATTTTTATATATATGCGTGTTTGTTGTTTGTCGATATACAACAGACGGTGGACCTGGGAAAGCGGAATCCATATTGCCTGTCGGAGAACAGTTTGTTGGCGGTGAGATGATGTGGCATAAGCATATATAATTATATGGTTATGCCAATTTTTCAAATGAAATTTTTCAATGAAAAATTGACATAACCATATAATTATATTCAATTATACTAAGCTCTATAATACTCATTATATTGAGCACTGTTTATAATAAAATAAATGCCAGAGTACTCAAAATATAAAAAAAACCTTGAGTCCTCTTCACTTGGAACTATATATATATATATATATATAAATATATATATATATATATATATATTGCTTATTTGGGCAACAATCTTTTATAAATTCATTAAAATTGACAGAGAAGTTAATTTTCAGCTCTTATTTATTTTCTGTTCGGAACACAAAAGCATGAAAAATTATAAAATGTTCATGATAATACTTTGTCTGTCATCTTTAATGAAATATATATATATATATATATATATATATATATATATATATATATATGCACACATACATGTACATCATGATCTCACCCTTAAATATTAACAGGAACGTTCCTCCCTATTTTATTGATATTTGTTTCTTTTCAAAGTTCTAGTTTAGTCAACTTTTCAGTTACCAATGCCACTTACAAATTTGAAATCATTTTGTTGCTCTTTAAAGGTGGCACTCAGTTGTTTTGTCTCGTACACTTTAATCCTTAATCTAGTCCCAGCTCTAAATCTCCGCTCTTTCAACGGTGATTTAGCTTGGACAAAAGCCAGTAGCATCAGGGAGCCAAATTTAGACTGTAGGGTGGGACTGTCAGAACGGTGTTAGCCGATGTTTTGCCAAGAAATCCTTGAAACGAGATTTGATTATTGGATAGTGGAAATATTAAGCGTCGAATGGTATTTTTCCCTTTCTCACACACTAAATCGTTGATTTCCGTTGATTGCTAAGCACAGACATTCTAATTTAATGGTGCTCTGAAGGAAATCTATCGCTGCAATACACAAACGAACATCATTGTCTACCGAATGACACATTGTGCACGATGATGTCCCCTCTGATTTGTTGGGAAGTTATATCAGTGTTGCTTAATTGGTTCTGTACAATATCTTTTTTTAGCTAAAACACCATAGAATTTTTAAACTTCTTTGAAAATTAGATTAGGACAGATATTACTTTTTGACGGCCTTAATCTATATAAGTTGAAGAGTCAATATATACACATTTGTTTTATTTTCTCTATGTTGAGCATCGTGAGTTCTCTGAAGGCGGATGGCATTGAACTGTCAGTTTTTTGTATAACGTTTGTCGTTAATGAAAGTGTTGTCTTTGGATAGCTGTAGTTTATACTTGGTGTCTCTGTTGTCTGATTTTAACAACGAGATGTAATTAGATTTATGGAGCCTGAATATTTACAGGGGACTTTTTAAACTTCTTTTAAAATTAGATTAGAGCAGCTATCGACCTGAAACGACAAATCAGGGAGCGAGTTCGAATTCTATTTGAATTCGTTGCATTCACTTACGCACAAATACCCTTGAGAAAGGCATTTATCCGTCTTTTCCCTTCAGTTATGGATTAAATACTAAGACATATTGACTGGCAACCAATCTACCGCAGAAAGCAATAGCAGCCTATTGCGGGATAATCTTATGCCCAGTCAGTCATGTCTCTTTCGAGACATGATCTCCCAAAAGTGTAACGCGTTTGGCACTTAACTGATTACTTTTTGTCCGACCTGAATCTATATAAGGTGAAGAGTCAATATATATACATTTGTTTTATTTTCTCTATTTGAGCATCGTGTGTTCTCTGAAAGCGGATGGGATTGAAATGTCACTTTTTTGTATAATGTTCGTCGTTAATCAAAGTGTTGTCTTTGGACAGCAGTAGATTATACTTGGTGCCTCTGTTCTCTGTGTTTAGAAAGGAAGAACAGCGATATGTAATTAGGTTTATGGAGCCTGAAGATTTAGAAGGTTCTTTTTATACAGTATGCAAACAATGGTTTACGACGTCGGAATCTGCATGAATGAGATCCGACCTGAAAAATACATTTTCAGACATCTAATAAGTACAGTAAAATGAATATAAATGACAAACCAGAGTAAATTACGCGTTTTACTATTTTTATGTAAAACTCAATAAATTTACATCCATTGATTTTGTTAACGTCTCTACTCTGAATTAAACATTGTCTTTCAGGATTTTTATTGCTTCCAAGTTAGTATCATTTCCTTGCATATTGACTTTATTTACATCTATATTTTTTTAAAACATTTTTATTTTATATTTTTTATTCGAGCTTTTTCTGCGAAAGCTGGGTACTCTTCTGTTAATTCTGTGCATTTGACACATTAGCTTGGCTAATAGTTATGTATCACTCAGAAGATGAATTTACAGAATTATCTTGAATGACCTTTTAAGTATTTTTTGTTGTAAGCTATACATCTCATGAAAGATTTTCGCGAAGATTTAACATCGTCACTTTCATTTATTATGAAATCATCACAAACCTTTTACAGACTACAATAGTAAGACAACATTTTATCCCAATTCCACTGTTGTTTTATAAGTAATGTTTGACTGTTATCAGAAGGGACCAAATGTCCCTCCAATGTATCTTGACTTTTATTAATAAAACGATTGCTGGAAATTTTGTTTTTATTATATTCTTCAACTTAGTCACTTTTTCCGCCTTTGTGATATTTGCTTCAACGTAATAGTCTTCTTGTTTTAATAATAATTATGGCTGGCCATTCGATTTCAAGGATACACATCTACCACGGCGGTGATCTAAACCCCAGGCACACTTAGCTTTGTTCAACAGTAACCTGAAACTATGCGGAGCGGAACTTAATTACTGTTCCTTGGAGGGATTGTGTTATCTAGCGTGAGCAACAGCCTGAAAAAGGCCAAAGGGAGCCTTCTAACAAATTTCACCCACAAGAATTGGGTCAACCCGTGTTATGGTTTTTCAGAAACATTCCAAAGATGTCCCATACTGGGAGCACCTCCTCCCAAACGATTAAAACCTCAACATTTTGACAAATCGACCATGGTGAGATTCGAACCCGAGATTCATGTTCAGAAATCACAGGTTCTAACCACTCGCCCTTGTCTCTTCATTATACCGTTATATAACATAGTTATTACTCTATAACTTTTCTCACTGTTCACATTCGAATATAAGATTCTTCAATTCTTTTCTTCTGACTAATATCGTTTTATTTTATTTCTCTAATTTCTTTTCAAGTAAACTATTCAAACTTTCTCAAATCCATTTGCTTGTGTTCTTAATGTTTTGAATTTCATTTTTTTGTTATAATTGTAGAACTTCATCACAATATCTTTAGACGTAAGAAATATTATAATGAATATTTATATTTATAATTAATACAATTAAATAATAATTATTATAATTTTGTATAGCCACCAGTTAAGTACTAAGTATTATAGAATTAACCTTGGGTGTCAACTAGTCTTAGATTATTTCAAATATAAATTTCAATCCAGTTCGGTGTTTGGTTTGTAATTCTACATAAGACAAACTTAGTTGTGACGCAAAATGCAGCAGATTGTGTATGGAAGCTGAGTTATCAATATACTCAATAGGGAAGGTATACTCAATAGGGAAGGTATACTCATTAGGGAGGGCCTCAGGTGAAACCGAATATGATATTATTGTGATCTTGAATAAGTTCTTGATGATCTTTCATTAAAAACAATAGTTTATTTATAAAAGTCAGTAAGAAACTCAAAGTATTGTCCATCGCTGGCCATATATTTTCCTTCTATTTCTGGCAGCATTTAAATTGAACGTCGGTAAAATAACCCATCTTTTGAGGCTAACAACGAATCGACAATATTTTTTTTTGCATCTTCATAAGTGTTGTGTATTCCGGGTGAGAAACCACAAAAAATAATAAAAAACAAAAACAGATATGGAGATTAGAAAATGTAAGTTATATTGAACAAGATGTACATACTGGAACACGGGTTATTCTATTCAGGAATACAATTAGTACAAATGAATGTGTATAGTCTTTGCAGTGAAATAGTATGTCCGTGTAATGAGTCTATATCCAAATGACTCCAACTAAATTTGCACCATCTTACTGACCTACTAAGCAACTCTTTACAACTCTACAACAGTATTTAATTGGCCTTCCCACTTGAGGAAGCATCTGACACAAGGTCATTTTGATGGGGTCTTACGGGTCATATAGCACGGCCAAACGAATCTGTCTATCGTTCCCCAGTCGTGACTCTAAACTTCGGGGGAATCAAGACTGGGTTAGTGCTCTCTCCCCGAAGGCACCTAGCGCTCTCCACCTGAAGGCACAGAGCTGACAGTATTTAGTTGGCCTTCCCATTTAAAGCAACATGTGACACAAGGTCATTTTTATGTGGGTCCTCCAGGCCATATAGCCAGGCCAAAATTGTCTCTCTATTTTTCCCCACTCGTGATTCTACCCTACGGCGGAACCAGAACTGGGTTAGCGCTCTCTGACTTTAGACAGAGAGCTGACAGTGTCAATAGTAGCAGGTTTGCGACTACTACTGTAGGCAACTCTCCAACAGTATATAGTTGGCCTTCCTTATTTTGGGCAACATGTGACACAAAGTCAAATTTATGTGGGTCTTCCGGGGCATATAGCCCAGTCAAAAATATCTGTCTATGGTTAACCAGTCGTGACTCTATCCTTCGACGGAGCCACGACTAGGTTAATGCTTTCTGCCTGAAGGCAGAGAGAACTCTCCGCTCGAAGGAGGAGATATGATAGTGTCAACAGTAACAGGTTTGCGAATACTAATGTAGGCAACACTACAACAATATTTTGTCGGCCTTCCCACTTAAGGCGAAATGTGACACAAGGTCATTTTTAAGTTGGTCTTCCGGGCCATATAGACCGGCCAAAAAATATGTCTATCTTTCCCCAGTCGTGATTCTACCCTTCGGCGGAACCACAACTGGGTTAGTGCTCTCTGCCCAAAAGCAGAAAGCGCTCTCCAGCCGAAGGCACAGATTTGACAGTTACAATAGAAGAAGAGGCAAGTCCGCAACGATATTTAGTCACCTTTCCACTTAAGGCGAAATGTGACACAAGGTCTTTTTAATATAAATCCTCCGGACCATATTGCCTAGCCAAAAATATCTATCTATCTTTCCCCTGTCGTGATTCTGCCCTTCGGCAAAACCACCACTAGGTTATTGCCTCTGCACGAAAGCAGAGAACGTTCTGCAACCGAAGGTATAGCGCTGGCGGAACTACGACTGGGTTAATGCTCTCCGCCCGAAGGCAGAGAGCTGACAGTGTCAATAGTAGCAGAAGCAAGTCCTCATCAGTATCCAGTGATCTTCCCACTGAAGGCGAAATGTGACACGGTGTCTTTTTAATGTGGGTCTACGCCAGCCAAAAATATCTGTTTGTCTTTCCATAGTCGTGATTCTACCCTGGGGTGGAAACACGACTGGAATAGTGCTCGCTGTCCGAAAGCAGAATGCCTTCTCTACCCATAGGTAGAGAGCTGACAGTGTCATAGTAGCAGAGTGATATATGCGACGGTATTTACCCACCTTCCCACTTAATGTGAGATGTGACACAAGGTCTTTTTAATGTGGGTCTACGCCAGCTAAAAATATATGTCTTTCCTCAGTCGTGATTCAACCCAGCGGCGGAAACACGACTGGGATAGTGCTCTCTGTCCGAAAGCAGAGAGCGCTCTCCACCCGTAGGTAGAGAGCTGATAGTGTTATAGAAGCCGAGTGATATCTGCGACTACCGTTTTCTGTATAGGAAGGATTATATATACCTATCTGTCGAGTCCATTCTTGTATAAAAATTAGTTCTGGTGAATACTGTGGGAAGGGTAGAACATCCAATGTAAGCATTTTAAGTAGGTATCTTCCCGTTTTGCAACACGTGGCCTCGCGTTGTCATGTTTTAAGATCACTTTTTCGTGTTTCTGTTCGTACAGCGGCCGTTTTTATTCAGTACTCAACTTGAACTGATCAATTGCAGTTAATATCGGTCTCCCGTGATGTTTTGATCAGCAGGTGGTAAACTACATCCAAGTGATCCAACTAAATGCAAAACCACTTCCCACTTTCTGGTTTGATAAGACCACAAGTGACGAGACATTAAGAAAAAATGGTCATGCAATTCCTTGACGTTCTTCCTTCAGCTGCTTCCTAGAATCCCTGATGAGACGTCTGTTTTTTGAATAAGGAAATTAAATCGCCGTAGCGTTGGGAACGCAACACAATACGATGAATATCAATCAACTTTCTTAATTATTCTACTCACCACCAAACAATATATTGTAACCATTTTTAATACAAACAGATAAACCACAATTTTATGGCATATATATCTTATGAATATGCCTAACAAATATACACTGTCAACATATTCTGATTAATATAGATTTATTCTGAAATCAACTATTTGCATAAGATTATACAATTTATTTTACTAGAGTTGGCAAATATTATTAAGACTGTTTTGTGTGTATGCTTTCATATGTGTATAACTTCAGCTGTTGAGTGTTCCGTCGCATACCCACGACGTTTTTAATATTTGAATGCATTAAATGCAACATGATATGTCATATAGAATATGTATTTATCAACTTTGTTTTTTGTGTAATATTATAGATTATTGCAGCTTTAGTAATCCATTTCTTTTTCTTTTACATTTTTCTGACGTTGCTTATCGAATTAAAAAAAGAAAGTAGAAATGGGAAATTTCATAGCTGCTTGTGTAATTCCCTACACTTTTATCTTTTACCGACATTCAACAGATTTTCCGTTTTAACCGTTCGATTATTTCCTCACCATTTCCCATCTAAAGAAAGAAAAAAGGAGGCAACGAATGCAGATTAAAGGGAAATTGAACGAAATTACCCAACCTTTTACAAGGAAAAAAATCGTGAAGCCCGTAATGAAATCCACAGTATTTCATTTTCAATTAAGATAGTAGGAAATATTTTTTTTATTTCATGAAAGTTTAATTTTTCCCTTCTTACGTGACCTTTTCATATTTCCTGTAAAGTTTCGTTTGTACTAGATTATTAAAACATCTCTCTTACTACCGTTTCTAAAAGTTTTTTTTTGTTTTAATCCTATCACCCCAAGCAAGGCGAAAAAGCCACTGATGCACAGGGGGCTACGTAAGAGTGAAAAGATTGGAAAAGAGAAAACCGGAAACCACATCCTAAACAGGAAACAAGGGATGAGCCTCTTCACCTGTTTAATAGACGTGGGTGGAGTGTGAACCAGGCGATAGTTTAGTCTATCTACTCCAAATGTAAACATATAATCTTTGATAATAATATATAATATTTGATTGTAGATTTATTTTCCATTATTTAAACAATTATAAATTACGAGATAACAATGCGCCTGATTTATTTTTAACAATTAAAATGATTCATAATTTCTAATAATCCTTTAGAGTTTAATTTTAAAATAAAAGACAGAAAAAATTGAAATCCTGGGTATATAAAATCATTTTCTTTGAGTATTAAGATTGTTGTTTTCAGTATTTGCGGAAGTTGATCTTTTTTTTTTTCATGAGACAGATTATTAATAACAAATATGAGTGGTCTATTTTCTGACCCTTCTTCAAGTTCAGAAAATAAGTTTAGTACTCAATTTTATTTGTTTCTTATATATATATATATATATATATATATATATATATATATATATAAAGGCATTCGTAGGCAGATTTGTTTGCAGTATCATCGGTACGGTCAGACAGCCGATTGCCTTTTACCCAGGATTAAAACCAGACCAAATTGGCGTCAGTCGGCGATTCTACCACTGAGCTACGGGCGCTCGGTAGAAGGAGATAAAATAAAACAGATATTTCTATATTTAAATCCGTTGAATAGCTATTTCTACGAGGAAATTCTCACTTCTTCAGCAACGGCGAAACGAAAATTTTATTTACTCAAATTCAAATATATTAAAAGATTTTATACCGGCAAAGTCTAAAAAAACCATCCATCAACAGGAAACTTATGTAGGGTGGAATTAACAGTATTTGAATTTAAGGAAGTAACAAGGGGAAAGCAGACAGATATCTATGTCTCATATTAGAAGACATACCCTTCCCTCATACCTGTGTCAAGAGTTTAAAAGTTAAAATTTAGCCCTGTCAGAGGGATAGAAGTGGTAGTGGGAACGAAAGTAAAGGAAAAAGAGGGAAGAGGTGGTTGACTGGGAAGTAAGCTAAGAAAAAATAATTGCCCATAGAAAAAAGAGAAAACTACGACTATCAATGTTCAAAAAAACATTGAAAATTTAACAAAGAGATTTTAGTTTAAATAAATAATGACTGGGACAAACTTTAGAGAAAAAAATTGGACATAGAATTTTAAATATATATCTCAAATTTTAAAATTAAAATTAAAATATTAACTTCAAGGGTAGATTTCAAAAGCATCCATTACTACAAGTACGCGCACGCACACACACACACACACACACACACACACACACACACACACACACACACACACACATACATACATACATAGATACATTCCCGAACATAATTTACTTAAATATCTAAAGGATATTCGCAATTTACGAGTTAAACTTAATTTTAAACATTTTTAAAATTTAAGGAACTAAATTTAAGGCAGCTTAGAAACCGAATTATTATATATATTCTCTTTTCCAGTGTTCTCACTTTGTTTTTGTTTTTTTCAATTGGAGTAAATAGATCTATCTATCGCCCGGTTCACACTCTACCCACGTCTGTTGAACAGGTTAAGAGACTCATCCCTTGTTCCCTGTTTAGGATATGGTTTCCGGTTTTCTCTTTTCCAATCTTTTCGCTCATACGTAGCCCCCTGCACATCAGTGGCGTTACCGCCTTGTTCGGGGTGATATGATTAAAAAAATATATATACTGTAAGATTTGTTAAAAATTATCCAAAATTTGTCTTTTCATGTAAAAGGTAATATAGATTTAGCATTAAAAATAAATAAATATCAATATATTTTATTTTATTTGAAGTTGGGTTCAACAAATTTCGATATATACATATACACTCACACATATACATATATACACACATACATACATATATATATATATATATATTTATATATATATGTATATATATATATATATAAACACACACATATATCTAGATATACACGTATATACACCTATACATATACACACACATACATAATTATACACCCATGTATATATACATTTATCCAAACCCATACATACAAACATATCTACATATATAGATACCTATGAATACATACCCCTATATATATATACTCCCCTATATATATGCACCCCTATATATATACACCCCTATATATATATATATATATATATATATACATATGCGCATGTACAAACAAACAAATCATTACAAAAATACATACACTTGTGTATAAACACACACACATCCGTTACAATTATAACAACGCGAAGAGAAATTATATGAGTAATAGAGTTATGAATAACAAAATGGAAATAAGAATCGTCGCAAAAAATATATTACAAAATATTAAAAGGCACAGGAAATATGAGGGCTAAAGAGTTGGTCTACACGTTCTTACATGTTAAATAGTAGATATTTAGATATGAAAAGAAAGAAGGAAAGTAAGCCTAATAAGGCTGGGATTAGTATTCGGTAGTAGGGTCTAAATTTACTAGCTAAAAAAAGCTATTAATTTACTAAATTCATGGATGAAATTTAAAACTTAAATCTTAAATTTTAAAATTCACAAATTTCGACTCATGGCGGCAGTTGCTTATGAATTCTTTACGTAAATTTAAAAGTAGGTGTTGATTTGGGTACTTTAATATTTCTATTTTATCCCCTAAACATAGATTGCACCAATCGTGAAAGTTTCTGGGAGTAGGGGTTGAGTCTATCAGTTTCCACCAAACTATGGGGTTTAGTCGTTCTTCCTTCAAAGTTTTTTCACAACCAACATCCAAGATTGCCTGATGACGAGAAGCATAGAAATTTCCGTGTCACAATGTACTTTTAATATATAATCATATATGTAGTTTTAATATATGATCATATAAATTGAGTTAGTTAAATACAATGGCACTTGAAGCTGAACGTTACTACTTTAATATATAATCATATGATTACATAAGTTAAAAGGCAATCGGAGTCTAACCGTACTGATGAGCTGTGATACAGCGAAACAGATCTGTCTGCGGATTACTATATATATATATATATATATATATATATATATACGCATCGCTTATTCAGTAAAATGAATTAGAGCACTCTGACTATTAAGCGCCTATAATGATAATATATGCGCTAAATGTCTGCCTTCTCCCACGGAACGCCCATAGCTCGGAGGGAGAATCGCCGACTGACGCCAGCAATCGTTGTCTAGCCGTGCTGGTGGGCTGTGTTGCAGCGAAGCAGATCTGTCTGCGGATGACAATATATATATATATATATATATATATATATATATATATATATATATATATATATAAATTTCTTACGTTATGTTGTATGCATATGGATTCAAATAAATTGAGTTTGTTAAATACAATGGCACCTGAAGTTGAACGTTACTACTTTAGTGACATCTTTTCGCGGTACAGTTTACTAATGACTCCGATGTGATAGATGCTTTTCGAGAAAGCACGCAATAGTTTCATTTTTGATCAATTTATTAACTGAATACTCAGAAATGCAATCGCACTACAGATTTGCACAAACAAAAAAAAAACACAAAAGAGAAAAGTAAAACATATTCAAATATAAATATATGTTGAAAATATGATTTAAAAATATGTTTTATTTATGAAAGAAAAATTATCAATTTCATGGACAGAACATATGTAAATTCACAGTTAATATATGTATCAACACTTAATGGCATGTGACAGTTTCATGGTTAAAGGCAGTCTGCAGAACTAATATTTGATTTCAAGCGAGAAACGAACATTTGAAATACACACACACACAGACACACACAGACACACACACACACACACACACATATATATATATATATATATATATATATATAGGGTGTTTCAAACAAAATTGCATGATTTTTTAATCTAAATCCAATTTTTACAAAATACTCCAAATCTTTCTAAGTGTTATAGAGTAGTTTTCGCACTGAAAGTTAAAATCGTGCTACGTCGGTCACCATTCGATTAAACATATCCAGAATGTTAGGAACTTTGTAATATTCCATTGTAAGCTGACTCCTTAGTATTCGGCTAACTGCCGACTAATATCAACTACTTAGTGGTTCTACTGAACTCCAATACAATTCTAAAGAAATTCTCTAGAACTTCTAAGAACTTTTATGAAATTCCCATTCTGTTAACACGTTTTTAATATAGGGAGAATCCATTATCTGAGGAATAGATGTGTTTCACCATATCACTTAGCTCTGGAAACACGTGGTAAATATGGTGAAAGGCTTCCTCGCTCGAGTGCAAACCTTTGGAGAATAAGATGTTTTTAGGGTTGACATCCTTTGTTGTGTATTCTTGTTTAGAAAATCACACAATATATAATTAACACAAAAAAGATATGAGAGGAAAAAAGGTAAGTGTATTGAACAAAAGATATACAACCTGTACACGGTTAGTAGATTCAGGAATACTTGTTAGTGGAAGTCAAATATGTACAAGAAATTTAGGGTAATACGTCTACATTTCTGCTGACGAACGAGCGGCAGTTTAACTACTCTGACAAGCACCAACTCTAAAAACAACAACTAACAGAAAACTCAGCTCGATTGTTTGTATACCATGGAAGAGTCCAGTAAGTGTGGGAAAAGGGGTCACTTCCCAACCTGCTTCTAGAATTCAGCGTCATAAATTCGTTTCTAAATAGAAATTCTTTTTAACGCGCTCAAACACAAGACAACATGAATGTTGCGGTAGATCTTGTTCCCTGTGATCGTCTCGATGCTAACTTCGTCGATCTTTGTTCTGCTCGACAGTATAACAAAACCTTCGTCGGTAAAGGGAGAATAACTTTCGATGTGGTTATACCAGGCAGGGAATTTTCATTTAGGAACGGATACGTCTTTAACTTTAGAAGGAAAAACTCCAACGCAAGAATGTACAGCAAACGAGAAAGCAAACAACATTGACGAATGGAATAAGACAGTACACAAATCTCTGATTGTACCTCATTTATTTCCATCAACGCACAATGATAAGCATATGCTAAAGAGATCCAAGAGCAAAAATACACCTCGTACTGGTGGCGTAAAAAATAGCTTTAAGAAACCGATATTTAACCATATCGAATGCTATGGAATAGATCTAATTTGATCAGCGCGTCTTCACTCTCGGTTACTAATCAAGAGTACCAAATGAAGTTTGTCTTGAATAGCCTTGCTTTTCACGGGAGAAATCTCTTTAGATTCAGTCACAGTAGAGAGGACAGAGAACAAACTGCTGGCTATAATTTGTTACTCTGTGCTTAGCATAGATAAAAGCAAAAAGTAATCGATCCAATCTCCAGAGCTTTTGTCCTTGCGTAAGAACTTGATCACCGTTGGTGAAGCGATGATGCATGGATCCCCTGCTTTATGCAGTTGTTACAAATCAGTTCCACAAAAAAAAAACAAGAACAAGTAACAGCCACAAGTACATTTCGTAAGGAAATCATCTAAACCAGATATTATGTCCTGACCAACCAGCTTCAGCGATTGCCAGATTTATGAGTCTATAATAGAAACGTTGCACCTAGATTTTTTCCTAAAGACACAGAAACATGTAATGCAACTTTATTTATCAGAAGGAAATCGCTAAATATATTGGAACTAGAAACACAATCTTACTTATCAGAAGGACAATATTAAAGACACTGGAACAAGTAATGGAATATTATTTATCAGAAGGAAATTGCTAAAGAGGTTGGAACTGGAAAAACAATCTTGTTTATCAGAATGATATTGTTAAAGACACTGGAACAAATACTGAAATCTTATTTATCAGAAGCAAACCGCTAAAGACATCGGAATTAGAAAAACAATATTATTTATCAGAAGGATATATTTAAAGAGACTGGAACAAGTAATGCAATTTTATTTTTCAGAAGAAAATTGCTAAAAACACTGGAACAAGTAATGCAATTATATTTATCAGAAGGAAATTGCTAAAGACATTGGAACATGTAATGCAATTTGATTTCTCTGAAGGAAATTGCTAAAGACAGTGGAACGATTAATGCAATCTTATTTATCAGAAAGAAATCGATAAAGACATTCGAAATAGAAACACAATCTTATTTCTCAGATGGATATTGTTAAAGACATTGGAACAAATAATGCAATCTGATTTATCAAATGGAAATCGCTAAAGACATTGGAACTAGAAACAAAATCTTATTTATCAGGAGTATATTTTTCAAGACACGGGAATAAGTAATGCAATCTTATTCATCAGAAAGAAATCGCGAAAGACATTGGAACTAGAAACACAAAGAAGGACATATCAGAAGGATATTGTTAAAGACACTGGAACAAGTAATGCAAATTATTTATCAGAATGAAATTGCTAAAGACACTGGAACAAGTAATGCAATCTTATTTATCGGAAGGAATTTGTCAAAAAACACTGGAACAAGTAATGCAAAGTTAATTATCAGAAGCAAAATTGCTAAAGACACAGTAACAAGTCATGCAATGTTATATATCCGAAGGAAATCGAGAAAAAACATTGGAATTAGAAACACAATATTATTTATCAGAATGATATTGTTTAAGACACTGCAACAAGTAATGTAAACTTATTTATCAGAATCAAAATTCCTATAGACAATGGAATAATTAATGCGAACTTATGTATCAGAAGGAAATTGCTAAACACAGTAGAACTCGAAAAAAACTTATTTATCAGAAGGATATTGTTAAAGACACTTGAACAATAATGCAATATATTTCAGAAGGAAATGAGTAAAGACATTGGAACAAGGAATGCAATCATATTTATTAGAGGAAAATTGCTAAAGACACTGGAACAAGTAATGCAATCTTATTTATCAGAGGGAAATTGCTAAAGACATTGGAACAAGAAACACAATCTTATTTATCAGAATGATATAGTTAAAGACACCGGAACAAATAATGCAACCATATTTATGAGAACAAAATCAGTAAAGGCATTCGAAATAGAACCTCAATCTTATTTATCAGAAGTGTATTCCTAAATAAACTGGAACATGTAATGAAATCTTATTTATCAGAAGGAAATTATTAAAGACACTGGAACAAGTAATGCAATCTTATTTACCAGAAGAAAATTGCTAAAACACTGGAACAATTAATGCAATATTATTTATCAGAGGAAAATTGCTAAAGTCCTTGGAACTAGAAAGGCAATTTTATTTATCAGGATGATATTGTTAAAACACTGGAGCAAGTAATGCAAATTATTTATCCGAAGGAAATTGCTAAAACCACTGGAACATGTAATGAAATCTTATTTATCGGAAGGAAATTATTAAAGACACTGGAACAAGTAATGCAAACATATTGATCAGAAGGAAATTGCTAAAACAATAGAACAATTAATGCAATGTTATCTATCAGAAGGAATTTCCTAAAGACACTGGAACAAGTAATGCAATCTTATTTATGAGTGGGAAATTGCTAAAATACTTGGAACTAGTAACACAATATTATTTATCAGAAGGATATTATTAAAACACTACAACAAGTAATGCAATCTTATGTATCAGAGGGATATTGTTAAAACACTGAAACAAGAAATGCAATCTTTTTTTTCACAAGGGATTTGCTAAAGAAACTGGAAAAATAATGCAATCAGAACGAAATTACTAAAGAGTTTGAAACTAGAAAAACACTTTTATTTATCAGAAGTATATTGTTAAAGAAACTTGACCAAGAATGCAAACTTATATTTCAGAAGGAAATTGCTAAAGACACTGGAACAAGGAATGCAATCTTATTTATCAGAGGAAAATTGCGAAAGACACTGGAACAAGTAATGCAATATTATTTATCAGAGGAAATTGATAAAGACGTTTGAAATAGAAGCACAATATTATTTAGCAGAAGGATATTGTTAAAGACACTGGAACAAGCAATGCAATCGTATTTATTAAAACGAAATTGCTAAAGACAATGGAACAAGTAATTCAATCTTATTGACCAGAAGGAAATTGCTAAAGACACTGGAATAAGTAAAGCAATCTGATTCATCAGAGCGAAATATCTAAAGATATTTGAACTAGAAACAATCTTATTTATCAGAAGGATACTGTTAAAGATACTGGAACAGGTAATGCAATCTTATTTATCAGACAGCAAATTCTAAAGAAATTTTATCTTATTTAACACAAAGATATTGTTAAAGAAACTGGAACATGTAATGCAACCTTATTTATCAGAGGGAAATTTCTCAAAACACGGGATCAAGAAATACAATCGTATTTACCAGAAGGAAATAGCTGAAGACATTGGAACTAGGAACAGAATATAATTCATCAGAAGGATATTGTTAAAGACACTAGAACAAGTAATGCAATCTTACTCATCACAAGGAAATTACTAAAGACATTGGAACGAGAAACACAATCTTATTTATCAGAAGGATATCACTAAAGAAACTGGAACAAGTAATGCAATCTTATTTATCAGAAGGAAATTGCTAAAGGCACTGGAACAAGGAATGCAATTTATTTATCAGAGGAAAATTATTAAAAGCACAGGAACAATTACTCCGATAATATTTATCAGTGGAGAATTGCTGAAGACATTGGATATAGAAACACAATTTTATTTATCAGAATTTTCTCTCAAAGACACTGGAACAATTAATGCAATATTATTGATCACAGAGAAATTGCTAAAACACCGGAACAAGTAATGGAATCTATCAGAAGGAAATTGCTAAAGACACTGGAACAAATAATGCAATCTTATTTGTCAAAAGAAAAAATGCTTAAGACACTGGAACAAGTCAAACAATCTTATTTATCAGAGCAAAATTCCTAAAGACCTTGGAACTAGGAACAAAATATTATTTATCAGAAGAATATTGTTAAGACACGGGAACAAGTAATGCAATCTTATTTACCAGAAAAAATTGCTAAAGACTCTCGAACAATTAATGCAATCTTATTTATCAGAGGAAAATTGCGAAAGAACTACCAACTAGAAACACAATTTTATTTATCAGAATGATATTGATAAATATACTTGAACAAGTAATGCAAACTTATCTATCAGAAAGAAATTGCTAAAGACATTGGAACAAGGAATGCAAATTATTCATCAGAGGAAAATTGCTAAAGGCACTGGAACATGTAAAGAAATATTTATCAGTGGAAAATTGCTGAAGACGTTGGAAATAGAAACAATCTTATTAAACAGAATTATATTTCAAAGACACTGGAACAAGTAATGCAATCTTATTTATCAGAAGGAAATTACTACATACTCTGGAACAAGTAATGCATATTATTTATCAGTTTGAAATTGCTAAAACCTTGGAACTAGAAACACAATATTATTTATCAGAAGGATATTGTTAAAGACACTGGAACAATTCATGCAATCTTATTTATCAGAAGGATATTGTTAAAACACTGAAACAAGAAATGCAATCTTATTTATCACAAGGGAATTGCTAAAGGTAATTATTTATCGGAACGAAATTACTAAATACAGTGGAACTAGAAAAATAACCTTATTTATCAGAAGTATATTGTTAAAGACACTTGCATAAGAATGCTATCTTATATTTCAGAAGGAAATTACTAATAACATTGGAACAAGGAATGCAATCTTAATTATCAGAGGAAAATTGCTAAAGACACTGGAACAAGTAATGCCATCTTATTGACCAGAAAGAAATTGCTAAAGACACTGGAACATGTAATGCCATCTTATTTACCAGAAAGAAATTGCTAAAGACACTTGAACAAGTCATGCAATATTATTTATCTGAAGGAAATTACTAAAGACACTGGAACATATTCAATCATATTGATCAGAGTGAAACAACCAGAACTAGAAACAATCTTATTTATCAAAAGGATATTGTTAAAGACTCTGGAATAAGTAATGCAATCTTATTTATCAGAAGGAAATCGCAGAAGTCATTGGAACTCGAAACACGATAATTTATCAGAAGGATATTTTTAAAGACACTGGAACAAGTAATGCAACCTTATTTATCAGAAGGAAATTGCTAAAGTTATTGGATGAAGTAATGCAATCTTATTTATCAGAGGGAAAGTTCTAATGAAATTTGAAATATTTAATAGAAGGATATTGTAAAATAAACTGGAACATGTAATGCAATCTTATTTATCAGAAGGAAATCGCTGAAGTCATTGGAACTACAAACACAATATAATTTATCAGAAGGATATTGTTAAAGACACTGGAAGAAGTAATGCAATCTTACGTAACCCAGGGAAATTGCTAAATACATTGGAACGAGAAACGCAATCTTATTTATCAGAAGGATATTGCTAATGACACTGCAAAAATAATGCAATATTATTCATCAGAAGGAAATTGCTAATGACACTGGAACAAGTAATGCAATCTCATTTATCAGACAGAAATTACTAAAGACACTGGAACAATTAATGCAATCTTATTTATCAGCGGGAAATTGCTAAATACATTCGACCTAGAAACACAATGTATTTAACAGAAGGATATTGTTAAAGACACTGGAACTAGTAATGCAATCTTATTATCAGAAGGAATCTTTTAAATACACTAGAATAATAATGCAATATTATTTATCAGATGGAAATTCTAACGACCATTGAACTAGAAATAAAACTTTATTTGTCAGAAGGAAATTGCTAAAGACACTGAAAGAATTAATGCAATCTTATTTATCAGAAAGAAATTGCTAAAGACATTAAAACATGTTCTGTAGTTTATTTATCAGAATGAAATTGCTATATCACTGGAACAAGTAATGCAATCCCATTTATCAGAAGTAAGTTGCTAAAGACACTGGAACAAGTAATGCTATCTTCCTGATCAGAAAGAAATTTCTAAAGACACTGGAACAAGTAATGCAATCTTATTTATCTGAAGGAAATTGCTAAAGACTCTGGAACAAGTAATGGAATGTTATTTATCAGAAAGAAATTGCTAAAGACAGTGGAACAAGTAATGCAATCTTATTGATCATAAGGAAATTGCTAAAGATGCTGGAACATGTATTGCAATCTTATTTATCAGAAGGAAATTGCTAAAGACACTGCAATAATTAATGCAATCTTATTTATCAGAGTAACAATGCTAAAGACATTGGAACTAGAAACACACTATTATTTATCAGAAGAATATTGTTAAAGACACTGGAACAAGTAATGCAATCTATTTGATCAGAAGGAAATTGCAAAAGACACTGTAACAAGTAATGCAATCTTATTTATCAGAATGAAATTGCTCATGACACTGGAATAAATAGTGCAATCTTCATTATCAGAAGGAAATCTCTAAAGCATTGGAAGTAGAAACAGAATATAATTTATCAGAAGGGTATTGTTAAAGACGCTTGAACGAGTTATGCAATCTTATTTATCAGAGTAAAATCGCTAAACATATTGAAACTAGAAACACAATCTTATTTATCCCAAGGATATTGTTAACGACACTGGAACAAGTAATGCAATCTTATTTATCAGAGGGAAATTACTAAAGTCATTGGAACTAGAAACAAAATTTATTTATATTTTTTAATAATATTATTATTAAATATCGGCCAAATAGAGGCCGTGCTCCCTGATAAATATAACCTTGAAGTTATCAAGGAATGCATCATATATTTGTTTGTTTTCACGTTTCGAGTATCCCGCAATTTAAGTCCATCATTTTGTCTATTTGACGGATTTCTTATTTCCTATGCAATTCTACGCCACATTTTACATCTTGCTTAACTACTACAGCTTAATAAACAAGGAAGCCAAATCTGTTCTGACCAAGACTACTTTCCCAGTTATGGAATTTAATCAACTACCTACGAACCTGCTTTTGCGCAGCTAATCTAACTTCGGTCGACGATTTTAATCAGAAGCAAATAACCTAATTTTAGATTTTAATTTATCCCACCACATATCTGCAAATACATCATTCCATCATCCTTCGCTGTATCATTATTAGTGGTCCTGGAAATCTTGCTCACAAAACAATGATACATTCAATTTCCAGTAGCCAGATATCTCAGGTTTAGGCCTTTCCAAGTTTTCACGAACTAGAACGTGCCTATATTACGAGTAAACTATAGATGAAAGCATGAACAAATATCCCTACATCAAGTTTCTTATCTAAAACTCGGTCGGTGTAACTAGAACGTACGACTGAATTCAAGTTACCCCTATTAGTCAAAGTTCATACTACATTACGGGGTGATTATTACGATACTTATGGACAAAATGAAACTTGCTAACAAAGTCCCGAAACGGCATATCATCCGGGTTGTTAGTACCCGATCTTTCTTTTACACAATCTATGACGGGGTAAATATTTGGCATTTCAATCGCGAGCTTTCACACCATTTAATCAGTGTTCCCTTTTCAGACCGATTAAAGTTGCTTTTTTGCATTGAACTTGGCCTGGGTGAAGACACTGTTTGCCTGCCCATTGAACTTGTGCCAATCTGCATATTGATAGTTTTTTTTAATCTTTAATCTTCCTAGATTTTTCTTATCTCCTTCTCGGCATCTAAGATTGTCATGATAAACGTATTTCTAAGTGTTGTAATTTTATCTTTTCTTAAGAATTATTCGACACGGGCGATTCGCTGCAATGTCTGATTTCATTTTCCTCGGGTGATTTCATAGACTTTAGTAGAGGTAGGTATGCATTAGGAGTGTATACTTTTAGGCTCTTTGTTTTCTTGGCGATTCTGTAGTGGGAACACTTTTGAGGGTGATCATCATGGTCGGGGTGAGAGTTAATGACTTATTCATAAGAGGTAGCGTCATAGACTGATTTTTTGAGTGATGGGGAATATGTTGCCAAAGACTAATATTTTCAATGAATTTTTTGTTATCTCTTGTCTTTTACGGATTCCCTAAAATGTTCCAGCATTTCAAATTTCTCAAACATTTGTGCGTATTGTGGTCGTTGATGTGGAATATTTCTGGCGTAGCTAGCCGAAATATTGTCTTTTGAAATGACAAATTGGGTGAAACAGTTAATTCCTTTATCCTTGCGTCCGTCCGGTATCTCTGTCTGCAGTCTATCAACGAGTGTTTTGCCACACCAGTCGTGGTCGCAGACTTGCCCGTTATTGGTAAGACGGAAACAACAGACTCTGACAAAGAGGAAGTTGGGTCGGCGGAAACAAGAATTCCAGGGCCTTCTTCTCTGAGCAACACAATGACCGGAATTTTCTAAATCCAGACAGCTGGGACGGAGTCGAAAGCTTTACAGTGGAACATGATCTTGAAGCTGCATTCCACATTCAGTTCGTCGAACACAGCTGAAAGGATCTGTCTAAATTGGGCTAGATAAGCAGCCAATTACCCACTATTGCTAATGAAAGGACTCCAAATAACCTCCTCCGAACCTTCATAATCAACTCTTTGTGTAAGGTATTTTGTGATTAAATCTTGACTGGAGTCGCCCTCACAATTGAGCGGCATAGTCAACAGAACGTCCTACATAAAGTATCTGTTTTATTTTATACTTCTTTGCTGTTTGAATCCCAGAGACGTCAAAGTTTTAATAACGGGGTCTTTAAAGGAGCGACAACTTATGTGAGAACGCTTGTTGACCACAAAGATTGATGTAATTTCTATTCAGACTTCTGTAACTCCACAGATCTAGAAGCAACGTTTTTCGCTAAAATCTGCATAGCTCTTGTTTTTATCAAAGAACTCCGTCATGCCGATGTACATTTTGGTGGGGGACATCCAGCATGAAGGAAGTTCCCCGGGCCGCTACATTTTCATTTGTGTTGTTGGTCTCAGATTTCAACTCATTTTTATTTTCTCGATTTTGGCCATAGGTGGCCACCATACATTTCCTTTTGATATTTTTTAAACCAATTTAATCTTTTTTAACCGGCTGATGTTTGTCAGCCATTTTTAACATTATTTCACCTTTCTTTTTGTATAAAAAAAGAAAAACGGATTTTTCTTCAAAATGAAACATAAAATAATTGAAAACTACCAAAAATAATTACAAGACAAACGAAAAACTACAGTTAAAAATTGAAAAATGTTAATTTAACAAAAAGGTTTTGGCGTGAAATCATATCTAAACTTATTTATAAATGAAACTTTGTCTGTGTGTGTGTATGTGTGTGTGTGTGTGTCCGTTACCTATAGATTCCGAAACGGCTAAACCGATTTTCTTGAAAATTTACACAGTTGTAGTATAAGCGCCTGAAAGTGTTCTTAGCTAGGTTTTGTGTCAAGCTACCCCCGATAAATTTCGAAAATCGATAATCGAAAAAATCGGGTTATAGAAGGAGTGGTCCTATTTTAATCACATTTGATACAGTCATAGACAAATACATAAGAAACGATATTCAGAAGTATCAAGGTTGCAATTCTTACAATAGTGCAGAAAGTCGATAATATATATATATATATATATATATATATATATATATATATATATATATATAACGGAAGATGTTTGTGTATGTGTCTGTTTATCTGCCTGTATGTCTGTATTTTTCAGCCCTTTTAACTTATTTTTTGCTTCGTGTTTGGCTCTAAGTACGTATAATTGTAGTTCTTACTCTCAGCCATTATACTATTTACTCAGAGGACATATTTAGCCTTCAAAATTCAGTTTACGACGAAAAAAAACTTATTTGATACGGATACCAGGAAATCAAAATTTGACTTACATCCATTCATTTTTTTTTCAGTCTACGCTTTCGTCTTAACTGGAAATAACTATTGCTTTTTAGTCTTTAGTGTCAACGTCAAAATAGTCTGAGCTCCAGGACCATGGACTAGATTTAAAGCTTTCATTGCACCCGAGCAACGCCGTGATATACTGCTAGTATTAACTTACAATATAAACACATTAAATAATGAATTTCTTCTAAGAACTAAAAAAATGAAATAATTTAACAGTGAAGAAAAAAGAAGACAAAAAACGAAACACTTTTATAATATAACGTAAAATTAAATAAAACAATTTAAAACGTTTTCTTTTTATCAGAAAAGGAAAATAAAACAAATTATGAAAACCAAAGACTCTGAAGAAATATGAAGAAGATCACGTGTAAAAAGTATGTCTTAACAACTAAACAAATCTGCCGACGTAACACGAAAAGAAATGACAAAACAAAGATTAAAAATTGAAAGGAAAATTTAAACTAGTAACTAAAATTAAATTATATTGATCAGATAGGCCTTAAGGTAAAGAAAAAACAAGAAAATATTTACTTAGGACACCCAAAACATGAAAAAATAACACATGAAATCTAATCTTAATCTTGGGTGTGAATTAAAACAAACAAAAGGCTGAAAATTCAATATAATATAAACGAAATATGAATCAATATTCTAGAGAAATATTGATGTAAAATAACTAAATTAAAGGTGAAGGATTGTTAAAAAGAAAAACATTCAAACATTTCAAAATAAATAAATAAACAGGCAAAGAAATTTCCGAAAAAATAGAGATAAACTTGATGCTAAATTAACAGGTTTTCAAACAAAAAAATACAATATTTCAACTGGTAGAACGACAAAATTATTGTGTTGCACGTGATAAGTGTAAAGCAGAAACAACCTACGATAGTATTCAGGTGAAACGTTTGGTTACATCCAGCAACAAAAAAGATGAGACATAGAAACCATTCTAATACTGCGCTTAAATCTGTAAAATCTCGGTAGCAAAGAGGAAATCTCATCCGAATAATGATATTTTGTATATCATATCAAGAATCTCTAAATACTGAGCAGGAGCAATTGACCAAAACTCTTTGATGCTTGGGTGAATAATAGACATACAATTTTTTCTGAATGTGTACGATATCTAGTACTTTACCGTGTTATTATGCAACTACAAATGTCAAATTTAATTGCTCGTATAGAATATTAATATCAAACACTGTTAACGTTCCATCGAAAATCTCCGGTTAGACATTAATGTTAAATTGCATTCATCAAATATTTTTCAGAGTCAGCTCGTGTAACAGAACTCACAGAAAGAGGCTATAGATAAGTCCCATACTTGTGAATTTAGTTTGCTAACGCCAAAACAAAAGACACAAAATATAGTCATCACCTTTGCGTCATATACCAAATCTAGATGTAACAATATATAGATCGTTCGAGAAAAAGAAAAGAAGATGACTTTTGCAGATTTTTGGAAGCGTGTAATCACGCAAAGCCCACTGAAGAAGCTAAAATGCATTCACCTAAATGTGCTGTCGCTCTCTAATGAGTTTCATTTGCCTGATACGGTTTCGTCCCACGAAAAAATGACAGTTGACGAGGAAAGTATTATATTGGTTTGATGGGGATGATACACTTTTGACGACGTATTCGAACGATTCGATTGCCAAAAGAATAATAATTAAACTTTGTGAACGTGGGTAACTCAGCTTTAACGATGCAAAGATGAGGAATCACTCAAGTTGACAGAAATTCGCAATGTTTTCAGAGTCAATATATACTCATTTATAAAGATTTTGATAGACACACTATATTTGAACTCTCTATGGCTAAAGATTCATTCCGGAAACTTAGTACAATATTGAGGGACAGGAAAATTTGCTGAAATAAAAGAAGAGAATACTGGATTGTTATGTTATGAATATTATTTAATATGGCAGTTAATACTGGAAAATCTACTCAGAAACGAGGGAGAGTCTTCAAGCAACCAAAATGTGGTTCTACAGGAGGATGCTGATGATGTGAGCAACGATATGGTTTTGGAGAGAATGGCAATTAAAAGGAAACTAATAGTTAACATCAGGAAAAGGCAGCTGAAGTTTTTGGGACATGTAATGAGGAAAGAGAGCTTGGAGAATCCAATACTCACAGGTCAGATAGTGGGAAAGACAGTCAAAGGAAAGCAACGTGTAACATACTTGATATGCTTGAACAAATACATGGCAGATCGGGGTTTAGGAGTGATGTCGGGAGAAAGCTTGTTAAGAACTACAACTGATAGGGAGATATAGATGACCATTAACGCCTACTTCTTGAAAGGCATGGCACATAGAAGAAGGAGAAGGGATTAGAATGAAACGTGAGAAAAATAATCTTTCAAAACAAGACCGTTGCGAACATTTGCTGAAACAGTGACATACCGCTATGAAAAGTGCGTCTGGTTCCAACGATTTACACTCCAATTCCTCTTTTAAAAGAATATATACACGATGAAATTGCGCTTAGTAGCTGGTTCTGCGGGAAAATCTTCTTATTTTTCTAATTCCAATGTCTTTAGCGATTTGCTTCTGATAAATAAGATTTCATTATTTGTTCCAGTGTCTTTAACAATATCATTCTGATAAACAAGATTGTTTTTCCAGTTCCAATGTCTTTAGCAATTTCCTTGTGATAAATAATATTGCATTACTTGTTCCAGTGTCTTTAATATTGTCCTTCTGATAAGTAAGATTGTGTTTCTAGTTCCAATATATTTAGCGATTTCCTTCTGATAAATAAAGTTGCATTACTTGTTCCAGTGTCTTTAGGAAAAAATCTAGGTGCAACGTTTCTATTATAGACTCATAAATCTGGCAATCGCTGAAGCTGGTTGGTCAGGACATAATATCTGGTTTAGATGATTTCCTTACGAAATGTACTTGTGGCTGTTACTTGTTCTTGTTTTTTTTTTTGTGGAACTGATTTGGAAGAACTGCATAAAGCAGGGGCTCCATGCATCATCGCTTCACCAACGGTGATCAAGTTCTTACTCAAGGACAAAAGCTTTGGAGATTGGATCGATTACTTTTTGCTTTTATCTATGCTAAACACAGAGTAAGAAATTATAGCCAGGAGTTTGTTCTCTGTCCTCTCTACTGTGACTGAATCTAAAGAGACTTCTCTCGTGAAAAGCAAGGCTATTCAAGACAAATTTCATTTGGTACTCTTGATTAGTAACCGAGAGTGAAGACGCGCTGATCAGATTAGATCTATTCCATAGCATTCGATATGGTTAACTATCGGTTTCTTAAAGCTATTTTTTACGCTACCAGTACGAGGTGTATTTTTGCTCTTGGATCTGGTTAGTATATGCTTATCATTGTGCATTCATGGAAATAAATGAGGTACAATCAAAGACTTGTGTTCTGTCTTATTCCATTCGTCAATGTTGTTTGCTTTCTCGTTTGCTGTACATTCTTGCGTTGGAGTTTTTCCTTCTAAAGTTAAAGACGTATCCGTTCCTAAACGAAAATTCCCTGCCTGGTATAACCACATCGAAAGTTATTCTTCCTTTACCGACGAAGGTTTTGTTATACTGTCGAGCAGAACAAAGATCGACGAAGTTAGCAAAGAGATCAGAAGGATCGAGACGATCACAGGGAACAAGATCTACTGCAACATTTATGTTGTCTTGCGTTTGAGCGCGTTAAAAAGAATTTCTATTTAGAAACGAATTTATGACGCTGAATTCTAGAAGGATATTGGGAAGTGACCCCTTTTTAGACACTTAATGGACTCTTCCATGGTATACAAACAATCCTTCCTCCACGGAACGAGCTGAGTTGTCTGTTAGTTGTTGTTGTTAGAGTTGGTGTTTTTCAGAGCAGTTAAATTGCCGCTCTTGGTCAGCAAAAATCTAGACGTATTACCCTAACTTGATTGTACATATTTGACTTCCACTAACAAGTATTCCTGAATCTACTAACCGCGTACTGGTTGTATATCATTTTGTTCAATATGTCTCTTTCAAGACATGATCGCCTAAAGCGCGTATCACGTATGGCGTTCAACTGAATGACTGAGTGTTAAACTACAACAAGTTTTGTAAATATTTTATCATAGCTGAAGTGAATAATGGTTAGCGAGCTGAACCGTTTGGCCACTGAGTGGTGAATACTTTACTGCCGAATTCTTGTAGGCTTGTGTCAAAATAAGGTAGCCTTAGTAAATTAAATTTATTCTATTATCTTATTTTGCCTTTCCTTTGCTTAGTAAATTTTTTATCCCAGGTAGATGACGATTTTCTATGCGCAGCTTAGATGTAGCAAAAACCTGAAACTGTAGGGCGCTTAAGAAGGATCGAACTCACTACTCAGTGTAATTGGTTCTAGAAAGACACGCTTGCTAACCATTACAACACGTCTGGAGGCTTCTCCCATACCAATTAGAAGACAAGTTTTTTTTTCATTGTGTCAAAGCCTGTAAAGTTTGAAGCAAAGGGATTTATATATATATATTTATATATATATATATTCTTTTTTTAAATTTTTTCCCTAATTTCAGTGTTCTTATTTCTTTGTTTTCTTAAGCCACGAGATATGCTCACGTTAGATGGTTACGTTAAAGGCTAGTTCATGAAGTTAGAAAGGACGAGAACGATTAACTCTAGCCTTGAACAAGTTAAGATTGTAGTGATAGGGGAAGCATACGCTTGGGAGTCTTTTCCACTGAGTAGCAGTTCACGGAGAAACTGTTCCAGTAGAACTTACTACTCACCGATGGAACATGGAGGAAATGTCGATGGTTTACTACAAGGTGGCATGCCGGCTCCTAGCAGTGAAAATTAATCCTAGTAGAACTGTAGGGAACAAAAAATTCTAAATTTAAAAATTCAAATCTGACTCGAGATATTTACCCTACTCCCCCACTGAAGTGAGTTGTGACACAGGGTCAGTTTTTAACGTGGCGAACTTGAGCATGTTGACTCATTGTTAAAAATAAACAGGCTTTTTTGCCTTTACAAACTTTACTTACAGCACAGAAAACTTGTGGAATTTCACACCTCGATGTGAAATGTTTGTCGTCCAAGGAAAAACCCAGAATCACACCCAAGAGTGAATTCTCAAAGGAAGGAAAAGACGAGCAATGTTTGAACGTCAGTCAGAAAGAAATGAGATGAGCGAAGTCAACACGTATCCTTGACAAATATCTAACAATCGTATTAATATTGCCTCTCTCTTTCTGTCTCACCTCCTTCTTCTTCATTGTTCATTCGTCTACTTGATAACCGTCTACTTGATCACCCTTTAACACTGAGCGAATATTTCAAAAACACCCCTACAAAAAACGCTCATACATACTTATATACTTGCACATAAAATCACTCTCTCAAGGACTGCTACAAACATTTCTACTAATCATGATACCCTTAACTCATTACTTGTTTCTCACTAAACATTAACTTCTACCAATTATTATTCTTTTCTATCAATAAATTTCTATTCATATGTATAAAATGTATACTTTTATGCATCAACACTGATTCACATATTCCAACCTGCTTACAATATACTGATGAATAGGAATAAATCTGTAAGTTGCAGGGAGTTCGGTTATGTTTGAGACAAGTCCAATTCAATAAACATTAACTATCTCAGCATCGCTAGAGAACCAGAAAAATGTATCTGTCCGAGCACTGTCCATGAAAGTAGTGATATATCAATGAGAAGCTCGCCATCGAGCCAGTAAAAGAGAGGTTAAAGAGTTGATAATAATTCGTCACCCAGAAAGACTCGGAGACGCTATTATCGCTATCGATACTTGCGAGTGGAAACCTCTTGTGCAAAATGACAACAATACTCCATTATCTTGAAAACCATGATGTGTCAGGTATTTACTAGTTCTGTACCGGAAGCCTAACTATTTACTGCATCAGAAGCTGTTGGAGTAGAAATTGCGGTTACATTTCATCGGTTTCACTGTAAAAGGGTGGGACCTAGTTGCCAATCTAGTATCTCGTGCAAACTCATACCTAGGGGGCACCAGTGATTTAAGTTCATCAGAGAAGAAGTCATGAAAGTATTTATAGAAGAGGCACAGGAAAGCCACGTCACGCCGGTGAGAGAGTGACTGCAGGCGATCAGCTAAGTCGGTATCAATCACGTTACAGATTTTTCGTTGTATTTTGTCAAGAAGCCCAAGGAGAATAGTAGGGGCACCCGACCAGATGTGGCAACAGTATTCAAAACACGGGCGGATGGCAGATTTGTATAAGTGCAGGATAGATTCAGGCGGAAGAAATGGGATATTGCAATTAATATCTTATTTACGTTATTCGGACTGTTGTCCTCATCTTCATTGCCATATTCATGGCATTTCGCTGTGTACGTTACGGTATTTGTCATGTAATGCCTGTTGAATTTTTAACCTGACTTTTATTTTGTCTTCGGGGATAGATTTTTCTATTTCCACATGCCATATCTTTGGATATCTATTATAATCGAAGGAAACTATGCATCGTTGCTATGACGCATACTCACTGTTCTAACATCAGGTTAAATAGTTTTATCGCTTACTTCACGTTTCTTTCTAATATTCGTACTTTCAAATTTTTACTGTGAGTGTAAAATTCTCTTTACCATTTATGAGACATAACTATATCAACGAAATTTCAGCTATCTTTTTCAGATTTTATATACAATTGATGTTTTTGATGCTTATATATTCTTAATGTTTTTCATTGTATTTCATTGTATTTCATACAATGAAAAACATTAAGAAAGTATAAGCATCGAAAAAACATCAATTGTATATAAAATTGCTGCATCGTCTCATTTTCATCCAGGACAAAATAGTCACCACCATATATGAGTAGTGATATTTCAGATACTTCATAGAAACTTAAAAGGGCTGCTTTTTTTCTGATTTTCTATTGACAATTTACTATGTTAATTCGGTGCTTTTATAAATGTCGATCTTCAAACCTCTAGTTTTTAAAAATGCGTTCTCAAGATTTTTGCATTCATCTTGTCTAAATGACAGGATGATCTTTTCCTAGTTTGTTTTTCTACTAGCGTGATTGGTCATTTTTTTGTGTGTGGATATCAGCCTATGCATTAATTTGTGTTTATACAAAGCTGACCGAACTATTGTAACTATTTCTGGAAGAGAGCGCATCATCTGCTTATTGTGATCGATTAAACTATGCTTAAACTCTCGGTCATGATGACTTATGATATTGTGTTAACTATCGACGGCTTCCAGCAATTTCCGACTACAACATTTCGTACAATGTTAGATTTTCATGTACTCTCAAGAAATGCCATATGCATTTGTCTATCCTCTTCGGCGATAGACTCAAAACACACAAACTCAATTTGCGGTTTCAACACAAGTTTCAGTATCAAATGCAAACTATTTAGATTGGTATTCTGCTTCTAGAAAGTAGTATAGTTGATGGGAAAACACAGATTCTGTGTATCAATGAATGCGATTAGATAGATCCTTTATGTCTCCTGACCATCTAAATCTTCACAATCTTTTTATTGGTCGTGTTAAATAGCTTCTAAATTTTTATATAAATTTGACAATTTTTTAATTACAACTTCTTACACAATATAACATATCAGGGCAAACGACAATTTTATATTACTTAACTAACTCTGAATTACATTGGCTTCATAGGAAATATAGCATTTTTATTTTACTTTTCAGTGTTTCAGCATTATTATGCTTCTGTTTACCACTTCAGTTTCGAGAGTGCAGTCTATCCGATTACTCAGATCGGTATGAAGAGAGGGATTCAATAATTTTTTATGCAATAATGCAAAATCAAATAGAAAAGACGAAACTGGAATTTGCAATTGATTCGCTGTTGCGGTTTCTACGCCAATAAGCGTTACACCATGATTGTGCAAGAAATACTACGTTTTCAAATAGACAAGATTCATATTTCCTCAGTCCATAGACCTGAATACTGATGGATAAGGTATTGGACTAAAATCTGGTGTAATAAAAATAACAAATACACACGCATAAAATGTTATTTGCCTAAGCATATTTGGAATGATAACTTTTTAAATAAAATTTTATGTGGCCTAATAAACAGGGTTATCCGAAAGTCCCGCATCGTAATCGTTAATGAATAGGTCGAAGAGGTTCTACTGACTGACCAACGATGTCATCAGACTTGAATTATCTCTGTGGCATTCCTTGAAGTCAGTTGTTTACTAAGCGCGTCAAGAAATATTATGCAACTTAAAGAAAGAATTAAATATGGATCCAGTAAAAGGACATGAAACTCTCCGACGTGTTAATGCTTCTCGCAGGCACAGAACTAAAATATGTTTGGAAAAAGAAGCAGGATATTTTACAATCACGTTACACAATAAAATGACTAGTAAAAAAAGATGTGCATGCGTAATAATACTTATAATACATTATCTCTGTAGTGTGACATGTTTCCTTCACTTTGTGTTTTGAAGACTATCTAGAGCTTTTCTCGTCTTTCACGAGACAATTGTAGCCTTTGATATTGTGAAATTCCTTCTTTGCCTTTATATGTCATTGGCAGCATAACATTTTCTTTTGCGAGAAAGATCATTGCAGAACTGCACAGAAATTCTGCAATCAATTTGCTTATCATGCATCTTCAAAAAAACTGATAATGAAGCTCATATGCAAACAACACCAACAAAACTAACAACAACACAGAACAAAAATGTTTGTCTAACCAGCAGTGAAATAACTAATTACTAACATATCAGTGAGTTCTAGACAATCTCCTCACAAATGCAAAATAAACCCACGAAACCAAAAAGAGTTGATTCTACAGAAGTATATTAAGAATACCAGAAACAGGATATGTGAGCAGCGAGAAACAGAAATATGACAATGAGGTTATACATACATTAAGAAAGTGACTCATGAAATATTTAGGAAATATTAATGTGAAACAACACCTAAAACTCATAATAAAGACAAAATAATCGACTAATAAAAAATTTGTTAATTGATCACAGAACGGACCCATTTATGACAATATTTTTATTTTATTTCTTAGAAAAGATTTATGTAGGAACCAAAATAACTACATTAAAAGAATTAAAAAATTCATCACCTTCTAACATTCATAATTTCTGGACTGAGGTTTCAGATAAAACGATGGGTCCCCAATTACATTAATGGGGTGAACAATACCTTTTAACTTTCAATACCTAAAACAAATTTACCCAGCAACGTTAAATAGTCTACACGATATGACACTGATAAAACGTGTAACAGATATATTTGCCTTGAGAATCTATCAAAGTTCATTGTGTAACATTTTCAAAGTGTTGTGGATAATCTTAGAATGGATTGACTGTTTCGTTACTATTAGAGAAACATTAGTACATAACTATATGATCGGAGCGAATACTCCCTATTACTAAGGTGAGTACCTTTGCATTGAAATATTGTTGGGTCTCATGTTCACCCCAAACATCCGGTGAGACTCAAATATACGATTCATAGGTTAAATTAGCCGTTGTACCTCTCAGAGAATTACCTAAATCTTTCTGTAACGCCTTATCTTTAAAAGGGAAACAACAGACCAAAAGTCGAATACTGCTACTATATGAATTTTGACAGGGTTCAAAATCGATAACACGGCATTGTGGGTGATAACTCATTTTCTATCATATCACCCATTTCCTACAAACGCAAGGCCACAAGTATATTGCTAATTTATTGTTACTTCCACCATGACAGAATTTTATAATCAAAACAACACGTTGGTAAATTTACATATTTGAATCATCTCAATTCCTTTGGTAAGATCACTCCATCCTGAAATCGGTCTTCTTAGGAACCGATACTTTATGGAATAGGTTTCGGTGTGGGTCCTTCTCACAATACTAAACTCTATGGCTAATTGCTATCTTATCCCGTTAATCCCGATTTCTTACGTTCTCGTCTCAGATCTTATTCAGTTACACACAAACTTTAGTGGATCTTAAATGAACTTTAGTTAAAAATATGTTCAGAGAATGAAGAATTTATACAACCAAAAAGCCGTGGAGAAAATAGGGCAGTTTAAACGCCTATCAAGAATCTTATATGCATGCAAACCTCATAGATGGCTAATGCGTTGCAAGTGAGTAATTGCGCCACAATCAAGTTCCCGTTGAAAGCCTTCAAACAATAAAGCTTGGGCAAGGTATCTATGAAAGATCAACAAGGGCAGACATTTACTGGAAGATGTGAAAGCATGCAGTGCAATAACCGTTGCGTGTCTGCGGTAAAAGGAAAGCGGCGCCACTGACATCGCAAAGGTGAATTTACATTAATGTCTTCGCAGAAAAGAAATCAATTAGCCGTCCCTCTATGAAAAGTGATTGTTGCTTAACATGCTGCGTAATATGACTAAACACACACACACACACACACACACACACACACACACACATATATATATATATATATATATATATATATCGTGGGTAAGTGAATGGCAACAAGTATTAAAATACTTAAATATATAATGTTTAAGACTTTATCTTTATATATATATATATATATATATATATATATATATATATAGTCATCTGCAGACAGATCTGTTTCGCTGTATCACAGCTCATCAGTACGATTAGACTCCGATCGTTTTTAACCCAGGATTGAAACCCGAAGGAATTGGCGTCAGTCGGCGATTATACCTCTGGCCTATGGGCGTTCGGTAGAGGAAGGCAGAATTTTAACGTGCATATTATCATTATACGCGCCCAATAGCTAGCGTGCTCTAATTCATTTACTGAATGAGCAATGCGTACATGCCAGAATAGCTACTGTTTTTCAAAGTTTATCATTCTTCCAGAGTGATCAATCAGGGTGTGAGACCGTAAATATATATATATATAATGTTCAAACAAATAATTTCATTATATATATATATATGTATATATATATATATATATATATATATATATATATATATATATATATATAGTGGGTAAGTGAATGGCAAGAAGTATTAAAAAAACTTAGTTTCGCATTTCTTACCAAGAAAGAATATCTTCAAGATAATGCTTTGATTGAAAGCGAATTAATTAAATCTACTGTTTCCATTAAATAGAAGTTATATTAATTGGAAATTATTTTTTGTTTTTTCTGAAATAGTTGATTAGCACCATTTCTAGCCGTCATTTATCGCAATGTAATATTCTTCACTGAAAAGTATTCCAGTAATAAAATATATATTTTTTGTTTTTTTAAGAATACTAGCTGATTTAAATTGTTGTAAGTAATCTGATTTCAAACATTATTTTCCTTAAATTAAAAAAAAACCAGAAAAACGTTCTTAGTATAAACACTGTGAGGGTTTTACGTATCATTTAACCCTCGAAAAGCATTTGTCAAGATCTTTTAAAGCACTGATAAACTATTTATAGGTTTACTGATGTCTGCGAACATTAAGAATGTTAACATTAAATTTACTATAGTCATCGAGCGATCTTATTGTTTGGTAATATTGTGTATGGGAATCCATACTTTCAAAATGTGCACATTTTATCTACATGAAAAATTAAAAATTGACTCTGAAATCATAGGCCCTGATGATTTTTATAAAGCATTTCAATATTCACTTAGTCAATATAGCTTTTACTTAATAAGTTAATAGCCTAACGGAAACATCATTTTGAAGAAATTTAAAACTATAAATTATTTTAATTTGAGAAAGAAAATATGAAAAACTAATTAAAAAATTCAATGATCATCGCATTTACACTTCATCAATTATGTTCTTACTATATATTATTTATAAAACCAATTAAAATATTATTTAATTAATTAATGCCATAATTCTACTGCATTTGTATTTTTTCAATTAAAAACGGATTTTCGGGAAATTTTAAAGTATTTGAAAAACAAACAAACAAACAAACAATAGACTATTTAGATTCTCCTAAGAATCCTGCTTTTAAAAACAAAGAACAAAATGTAATTCTATAAATTTCATGAAATTAAGTTAGAGGGTACAAAAAAAGTATTTTAATAATATTTTCACAAATATAGTCATTCACTTGTGAATATCTGCTGAAAGTTTCATTACAATTTGCAAATTATTTAATTTTTCTACAAATTTACAAATTAATGTATTTGCACCGAGAACAAAGTTGTTAAAATTACCTTGCTCACAGAATACTGCGATATTTGCCACGCACAAACACCATATTCATAATTTTAATTACAGTAACTAAACATTTCTTGAAATAAGTGACATTTTTCTGGTGAAGTGTGATTCGAATTCCTGTTTATGATCTAATAATTTTACTCGAAAATTCTTGCTAATTGTACTTGTATAAATTACACTATTGCAAAATCTGAAATTAGTACGCATGCTTTATTTTCCCTGATTATATGAGATGGTTTATTTAATAACTAGCAGTATAACCCAGCGTTGCTTGCGTGTAATGAAAGCTTTAAAACTAATCCATGGTCCTGGGGCTCAGGCTCTTTGGACGTTGGCACGAAAGACTAAAAGTTGTTTTCAGTTAAAGCGAAACTGTAGACTGAAAGAAAAATGAATGTATGTAAGTCAAATTTTGATTTCCTGGTATCGATATCAAACAAGTTTTTTTTCGTCGTAAACAGAATTTTGAAGGCTAAATAAGTCCTCTAAGTAAATGGTATCATGACTGAGACTAAGAACTACAATTATACCTACTTAGAGCCAAACCCAAAGCAAAAACTAAAATAAAAGGGATGAAAAATACAGGTATACAACCAGATAAACAGACACACACACAAACATCTTGCCTTTTATATACATATATTATCAATGTTCTGCAGTATTGTAAGAACTGCAACATTGATAATTCTGAATATCGTTTCTTATGTCTTTGTCTATGAGTGTATCAAATTTGATTAAAATCGGTCCACTCCTTCTATAAACCGATCTTTTGATTATCGATTTTCGATATTTAGCGGTGGTACCTTGACAGTAAACCTAGCTAAGAACACTCGCAGACCCTTATATTACAACTGTGTAAATTTTCAAGAAAAACGGTTCAGCCGTTTCGGAGTCTATAGGTAACGGACACAAGCAGAGACACAGACACAGACAAAGTTCCATTTATAAATCTCATCAGGACTTACTTTTGAATCTTAGGAAGGAATTCTTTAATAAGTGCTGTCATAGGACGGATTTTAAATTTTAAACTTTAAATTTTTATATTTTACTTTTTAAATATTAAGTTTTTTTTTTGTTTTTTTTTTTAATTTTTAATTTTTCTTTTTATAATTTTTATGTATATGTGTATGTTTGTGTGTGTATGTGCATATTTGTATATATGTGTGTATATATGTATATATGTATATATGTATGTGTGTATATATGTATTTATGTGTGTAAAAAATTTTTTTAGCTATTTAAATGCTCTTTTTTATAATATTCATTAATATTTTATATTTTTTATATGTATGTGTGTGTGCATATATATAATGTATATGTGTGTGTGTGTGTGTGTGAATTTTTGTATATATGTGTACACATATATATGTGTGTATGCGTATGTATGTGTATATACGTATATAAGTGTGTACGGAATTGAATGTATGTCGCTGTGTGTATGTGTATGTCTGTATATATGTATTCATAATGGAAGAATTGTGTGTGTATGTGCATGTATGTATGTGCGTGCTTCTATATGTATGTATAATTGTAAATTTTTTTTTTTTTTTACCTAGCGGTGTCTTTATTTAGTTTAAATCAAATTTCCTAATTTTTAAAAACAAATTTATTTTAAATCCTATATCTTTTTATTCCCTTTAAAAATAATTATGCATTTTTAAGTAAAGGCCTTTTTCTAATACTTCAACGTTTTTGGGAATTTAGGTTTTTGAATATGTCCAGCGTCTGTAATATATAAAAAATTGTTTCTTTCTTTTCTTTTCTTTTTCCCTCCTTTCCTTCCTTTATCTCTCTTATCTCCCACCTTTTTTTCCGTGTTGCTTAACCTTACATCAATTCAACACGGCCGTCCGTTAATTTTTAAGTTACAATTCTCTTTTCTTTTTCTGCGAACCTAGACGATGTCAATTTTTTCTTTTCTTGTTTATTTAATTTTATTTTGTTTTATCTTTTTCTTTTTTACTTTTTCTTTTTCTTTTTCTTTTTTAATTTCTTTGCAAATCTATTTAAAAAGTAAAATTAGACTGATTTTTCTCCAGTTTCTGAAAGGATTTTTCTGTTGCTGAGGTGATGTCTTATCTCCCGTGGGGATTTTCATATCGAAATGATCATCCAACATCATTGTATTAATCCTTTTTAATATATATATATATATATATATTCTACTTATTTTCAATTCGATATTGTGGACTTACCCATCTCTATGTGAGAGCCTTTTCCATTTTGCCCTTGAATTCGCGGAATACTATTCGGAGATTTCAAAGAGGGAATCAAAATAAACGAACAATGGACTAAAAACTCAACGGATAATTTTGATTTATCTATGGGAACTCTGGTGTCTGCAGAGTCTTCGGATTTAGAATGATTATTCTTCTGTACAACCTCACGGCCTATAAAGAAATCGACTTAAAAATATAGTAACTATAGAGAGGACGGTCTCATGATAGTTAATAAATTCACTAGAGTTAAGGTCAATAGACTTAGAAAATGAATTCATAGAGTTTTAATATCTTTTCGTCATAGCGTAGTAATTAACTCTAAAATAAAAACGTGACTCCTTAGACATACCATTAGTTGTAGTTTCTAAAACATTCTAAACTTACATGAAAAATAATGCTAACCAAATCTATATAAACGCTAGCTTTATTCACCCACTGTCACCCAACGTCGTATAAGTATACACACTTCAAATAAAGAAATATTCGATGAGCACAAAACAATGTACGATAAAATTCACAGAGACAGCGGTTATCAGTATTCCGAGATCAACTTTGTGGAAAAATTTAATCGCTCATAAAGCAAAGATAAAAACAGAAATATCATATGGCATAACCCTCCATTTAATCAGTTAGTCCATTTTAGACTTGGACATACATTTCTAAAGCTAATAGATAAACATTTCCCCAAAAATGACTCTTTAAGAAATCGTTTCAGTAGAAATACAATAACACTCATTTATAGTTGCTCCAACAATTTAGAAAAAATAGTTAAATTACATAACCTTAAAACATTCAAATTATACAAAAAATAAATCTAACTCTCATGTCAATTTGCTCTCAGATAATAACTTTTGTAATTGTAGAAACCAGAACCAATGCCCAATATCTCATAAATGCTTAACAAGTTCCCTGGTATTACGTATTCGATTTGGAGTATCTAAAGGATGCTAAAATTTATATCGGAAACATTATGAACGTTTTGAAAAAACGATTTACAATCAACTCTCATCCGTCAATAACAGGTGCAAACAAAATACGTCATCACTTTCTAAATGTTTTTTAAGTTAAAAAACGAAATTAAGACACTTAAAGTTAAATGGAAAATCCTTAAACATTCTAGAACACATCTAAATCGGTAAAGGAACTATGTTTATTTTTTCTACAAGAAAAACGGAAATCATTATTTAAATGAGGAGCGACATATTACTAAACCGGAGGGATGAAACCACAGTAAATTGCAAACACAACTAAGCTTTAAATCATGGTAAACGTACAAAATCAAAAATTGGGATCTCTAGAAACAATAACCCTTTTATAGTATTAATCTTAGTACAACGATATTCACTTTTAACTGTATGATCTCTCCCCTTATACATTTTACCTCTAATTTTACTTTTATTTCATACTACAAATTGTGATCTAATTAAGGTTTTCTAGGTAAAAAAAAAAGTTCCCTGACATTTTAAATTAAAGTTAAATATAAAAAGAATAACTCTATTTTTATATTAAGCACTGTCTTAAATTAAATTTTTGAATGTTGTTAATATTTTCTTCGTTCATTATTCACTTGGATATATATATATATATATATATATATATATATATATATATATATGTATGTGTGTGTGTGTGTGTGTGTGTGTGTGTGTGTGTGTGTGTGTGTCCTATAAAGTTTTTAGATATTCTACAATTTCGTGGGTAATACATATTTCGCAGCCAAAACCTTCTTCAAACTTTAGCGTCTGAAGAGCGACAGGTTTTAGCTGCCAAATATGCATTAGCTATGAACTTGGAGAAGATTTTAAAAATTTTCTAAATTATATTAATTGTTTAAATTAAATAAATAAATTTAACTTTGAGTTCTTTGCTATAGTAATCCGCAGACAGATCTATTTCGCTGTATCACAGCTCCTCAGTACGGTTAGACTCCGATTGCTTTTTAACCCAGGACTGAAACCCGACCGAATCTGCGTCAGTATATATATATATATATATATACCCCTATACACACACACACACACACACACATATATATATATATATATATATATATATATATATATATATATATATATACTTTAAAAATCAAAAGAGCAATAAGACCTGTTCATATACATGAAATTATATAATTTCTGTTATATCGAGCTGAACAGTTATTTTTTTCGATAAAGTTTGCTACAAATATATAGAGGCTTAGTTATTATAGTTAAAAATATAAAAATATCAATGCACATACTAGAAAATTGTTGTCTGATCACCGATGGAGAGGAATATTGCAACACTTTAAATCAGACTGATAAGAATTGTGATATCTTTAATATTCAATCAGAAACACTGAGAGAGAGAGAGAGAGAGAGAAAGAGTGAGAGAGCGAAACTTGCGAACAATTTATTTTGGATATTCCCGAACGCACTTTATATTAATGCCAGATGCGCAACGACTGTGAAAAAAAGCACCATGTTGCATTTCACTTTACCAAAAATTACTGTACTGCTTGGCATTCGCACCGAACGTTCATCGTGGTTGGGTGTCAGTCTGAAGAGAGTGCAGAGGATTCGAAAAGAGTTGTGTAAATCCAGTAGTGATTACGAAGTTGTTTGAAATTATCATTAGCGATGAGACGTTATACCGCCATCCGTCTTTCTACATGGTTTTAGACTCAACCCGATCTGCATATATTGTTTTAGAGAGGTAGCGCTACTTTGAATCAAGAGTATGGCTGTTAGAAGAGCTTATCTATGGCAACAGGACTCTGCACCATGCAAAACAAGCTGAAGAAGCCAGTCATGGCTGTGAGACACATCACCATTTACATCTTGCCACCAAACACACCAGACTCTATTATATATATGTATATACTTCTTCTTCTTCTTCTTCTTCTTCTTATTATTATTATTATTATTATTATTATTATTATGTCATTTTTCATCATATTTCGATTTCTGCTTTAGTCTCAGTTTAAGATGTTAAAGCTATATTGGACAACTGGGATTGCAAGGCTATTAATGGCCATAACTCTGTTCTGTGAATTTAATTCAGTTTTTAATATCATTCGTAGCCTTCTATAGTACTCTTTACGCACTATTTCTTTCATTTTTTTATGGTGAATGTTTTCGCTCTCATTTACACCTAGGTATTTATACGCTTCTTCTGGTTTCAATTCTTTTATTGTTACAGCAGGGTCTAGGCTAATTGAGGATGTTTCTTGTATTGATCCACGTATAACTGTAACTTCGGCACATTTATTCAAATTGAATTTCATTCCAATGTCTTCGCTGAAGCATTTTACAGTTTGCAGAAGACCTTCCAGTTCATTATCATTCTTAGCATATAACTTCAAGTCATCCATGTAAAATAGATGGCTTATTTTCTTTTGTCCTATTTTATAACCACATTCTGTCTTGTTAAGTTGACTGGTTAGTGCTATTAATGATATGCAGAATAGTAAGGGAGATAAAGAATCACCTTGAAATATACCTCTTTTGATGTTTATTTCATCAGACTTATAGGTTCCATTTATATTATTGAGGTAAAGGGTTGTTTTCCATATAGACATGCACTGTTTGATGAAATTGATGATGACGGGCGATATCTTGTATATATTTAAAGTCTTTAAAATCCAGTCATGTGGCACACTATCGAATGCCTTTCGATAGTCTATCCAGGCTGTACTAAGATTTTCCTTTGTACTGTAGCAGTTTTCCAGGACCATTTTGTTAATCAGCAATTGGTCTTTACAACCATAACAGCCACGTTTGCACCCTATGTTATTTATCATTTTCTTCTAAATTGGGTTGCAGTTTAGAGAGAGAGAGACGAACAATATTCCTTTTGAAACAAAAGATGATCTGAAGGCTAGGATTATGGCATTCGCTAACTTAAAAAAAGTAGACCATCTAGAAGAGATGGTGGATATCTCAAAGCTGACTGAAGCCAATGGTTACGTTATTGAAGAAATTTAATCTTTAGTATGTATGGTTATGTTTGTGTACTTTTGTTTAAAATAGATGTCAGAGGGATTTTCATCGTTGCGCAATTCATACGACGATCTATCTATCGCACCCAGTAAATTGCTAAAATGGTAAATATATAAGGTATGTGAAAGCATATGCGATTATAATAACCTGAAAATTATGTTTAAGTATAAAGGAGATTTTTGCTATTCTGTACTAAACACCCAATGCACATTCGTATTTAAGTCACGTAAATTTCAATAGAGACGAACGCAAGAGAACTCAATGTTAAATTTATTTATTTAGTTTAACAGAGTAATATAATCTAGAAAAACTTTTAGATATTCTACAATTTCATGGATAATACGTATTTCAAATCATACCAGCTGCTCGTTAGACCCAAATGATACAACAGTTAATATTTAAAATAAACCAAAAAAGAATTACATACAGACACTCACGTGTCCATATTGAGAAGAGTAAATTTGTAAAGGTAATCTACAAAAACATTTCCTCGCTCGTTCAAAAAACATCAAAACAAGAAAGAAAAAGAAAAATATAAAACATTAATAAACGGAAAGAGAAAGAAAAGGGAAAGAAAAAGAAAAGGAGAACGTACAGTATAAAAAGAAAAAAGAAGTCAAAGTTAACGTCTTAAACGACACCAGCATCTATTGTAATTCATCTGCTTTCTTAGAAAAACATAAAATGGAAATTTAACATTAAAATCCAGTTTTAAAAATAATAGGATGTATGTACGGTAAAATATAAATTGTAAATCATAATTTTTAATACAAATCAAAATATAACCATTAGAAGTATTAAATTATAAATATAGTTAAAATAATTAAAAATAAGTTAAAGATTTTAGAAGAAAATGATAAATAACATATTAAAAGGCAATCTTAAAATAATAATAATAATAATAATAATAATCATAAGAAGAAGAAGAAGAAGTATATACATATATATAAAAATTTAACATTGATAATAATAATATTCAAAAATGTCTTAAATAATAGTAATAAAATAATATTAATAAAAAATAATAATAATATAAATAAATATATATACATTAATATTTATAACACTAATATGAATAATAATATTATAAAAGAGAAAAAAGATTTTAAATAACACTAATAAAATTATATTAATAATAATAATAATAATACAAATAATAAAATATATAAAAAATTTGAACACTAATACTAATAATATTAATACTAGAGAAAAATGATCTTAATAGTAATAAAATATTATTCATAAAAAATAATAATACAAATTTATTAAATATATATATATATATATATATATATATATATATATATATATATATATAAATTTAACACTAATGATAATAATATCATTTAAAAAACTTAAAATGTAAACATACGTACACAAATCCTTATAGATAAATCCACTGCTAAGAAGGTTGGGTCACTGTGTCGATCTAGGATGTTCTTTCCGCCTGAATCCATTCTGCATATATACAAGTCTCCCATTCGACATTGCATGGAGTACTGCTGCCATTTATGGTCAGGTGTCCCTGCCGCTCACCTCAGTGTTCTTGACAGGCCCCAAAGGAGATTTAGTAACGTGATAGGTGCTGACTTGGCGGCTCGAGTAGAGCCACTTCCCCACCGACGAAATGTGGCCTCCCTTTGTCTGTTCTATAAGTAATTTCATGGCTTCTGCTCAGACGAACTTAAGTCACTGGTGCCTCCTCAACAACTGTTTACTCGTGCAACCAGAATGGCAACTGGGTCCCACCCATTCACAGTTATGTTAGCCAAATGCAGACGAGAGTTCTACTCCTGCAGCTTCTTCTCTCGCACTTCACGCCTGTGGAACTCGCTCCCATATTCTTGCTTTCCTGACGGCTACAACCTCCAGAAATTTAAATGCAATATCAATACTCATCTGCTAACCACTTGACTCTAGCCCTTCCCCCACCCCGTATATCCTTCCCTTTCTCCCCACCCTTGCCACTGTCATTAAACCTGCATTTTCATCTTTCTATTGCTTCTTTCTAATTGGTTTGTAATCCTCTTCTCCCTCCTCTAATTAATTTTCTTTTAGTTATGTAGCCCCCCGCATATCAGTAGCATTTACGCCTTGCCCGGGGTGAAATGATTAATATATATATATATATATATATATATATATATATATATATATATACACGTACATCTATTCATATACACACATATATCAAACATCCAAAAATAAATATATACATATCCAATAAATATTTTCCTTAATATATATAGATATATACACATACACACACATATATACACATACACACATGCACATATATACACATACGCACACATATATACACATACACATATATATATATACACATCCACACACTCACATATATTCACATCCACACATATATACACATACACACATACATATATACACATACACACACATATATACATATATATATATGCACGTACATACCCGCATATTCGTACACACTTATACATTAAAATGGAAAATATTATAAAAAAAATTACAATCATATAATACAACTATAAACATAAAAACTATAAAAATATTTGGGGTTAAAACCTTTTCAACGGTAAAATCAAGATTTTCCTCCAAAAGAAACCATCTTTTTAAGCTATATCAACTTAAATTATAATTTTGATCTAGCTAAATTATTTTATACTTATTTTTTGCTTGCATTTAAATATCAATTTGCTACGTTGATTAAGGAGTTTCTTTTAGATTATTCTATTAGATAATAATCAATTTCTCCTCAAGGCATAAATTACACCTGACCTTGAAGTTGTTGAAAGGGTTAGCATATTTTATTATCCTTCAATTGACTAGTGGGGTAAATCCTCAATCCTTTATATCTCAACTTTATTTAAACCGGGCAGTTTGATGTTTCAAGGAGGCGTTGGAAAACGAGTGTCTGTGATTGTAAAGTCTCTGTTTCCAACTACAGGCAGATATCTCTATATAAACTTTTTTTTGCTAGGGTCCTCTTCTGGAAAAATAGTGTTTTCATAAAAAGCTTTTTCAGAATTACACCTGTCATCAACGAGACGGCTGGTTTCATTGATGCAATTGCAGGAAAGTTTATTTTCCAGAGGCTTGTTATAGACGTTTTTGAGTAATTTATTATTATAAGAATTGATTATGTTTTGTATGTTATTGGTAGTTGAAGAACTAATTTTAATATTTTTTCTGTTGAATAATTTACTTAGGGGGTTATTTTGGTGAAAGGGTTTGCTAACTAAATTTAAAAAATATTTACCTATGTTTACATTAGACAACTTGCAGAAAGGAGGGCTAAACCATAGTTTTCTTTTTCTAATTTTGCTTTTGTTTCTATTTTCAGTTTTATCTTTCAGTCTATCTTGGTATAATATTTCAATTTTAAAATTACTCTTCTTAAGGGTTTCATTGTATATTGTTTTATTCTCATCGAATATTTCCTTATTAGATGATAATTTATTAAATCTAATATTAACTATTTCATGTGTTTGTTTAATGATAGATTTACTGTCATTTGAATTAACATTAGTATTAATGTATACTCTCGGTAGGTATTGATTAATTTTTTTGTATGGTCTGAAGGTATTATTGGACAATTTAAAGCTAATTTTGAGATTGGATTAAATTTTGATTTTGAAACCTACATTTTAAATGCTCCAATATTTGTTTTTGAATATGCTAGGAATATACTTTAGGCCATCATCTTGGTAAATACCTACTTGATTAGGATCAAGAATTCTACCGAGAGTATATATATATATATATATATATATATATATATATCCGTATCAGAGCCACGATTGGAGCTGAATCATAAGCTCCAATTGGAACATCAAAGCTATTGTTAATACTTTTAGCCCGAGTAGAATCATTGTATACTAATAGAGAATCTCTAGAGGTTAAAATTAAATTCATTTCATTTCGGGCAATATTAGTCAAGTTTTTAGCATAGTTTAAACTATTAACTAATAAATCTTACGAAATAGAGGGGTAAGAATATAGTATATCAAATTTTTAAAAAAGAAGCTTTATTCGTATCTGGAATATTTAGGAAACGTGTGATGGTATCAGACATGCCTTTCCATAAATTTGAATGGAGACTGGTTTGCTGTGAAATACGTATTACCCATGAAATTGTAGAATATCTAAACTATTTTCTAGAATATATATATATATAAATATATATATATATATATATATATATATATATATATATATATCAGAAATAGTGCGTATCTGATTATAGATCACATGGACATAGAAATAAAAACACAATGGAGATTAGAATTTCCTACATTTCAGTGCGATCACACTGACGAATGAATATATAACAATATGGTGATATGAAAATCACAGTTTGTGTGAAGATTTGATTTTTACACTGTCGTGCAAAATGTTGGTGACAACAACATACAATGATTTTCCATCTTGATTTAATTAAAATTTAGAAGTTTTCAATACTGATTTATCTGTTCTGTCTTTGGACATTAAGGGTTGGAACTTCCGTTGTTTTCGTAGGTACCGTGTAACAGAAGATACACCGGATTAGTCAGCATGGAAGTGAAATTAAGATCATGTAATACAATCAGGTCAACGAAAGATACTAGATTATTGAATAATGATAATAGGCAAATTTCTATATAGAAATTTTCCCATCATATTAAGTCGCGTGTAAAATGTATTGGCTAATCATCGTAGTTATACGTATGCTGGCTTTTTTCCGCTAGAATCATGACAAAAATCCTTACTGAAATTTTAAAAGCGAATGTGACTTAACTCAAGATGTCTGCAAAGTTCCATAAAAAAGTATTTAATTTATCTAGATAAATGTCGCTATTTCAAAGTTGGATTAAATTTCCAAAAAATAAAAAAATAAAAAAATAAAAAGCGGCAGGTAAAAAAAGTTAGACAAGTGCGCTGAATGGCATATTGTGAGAGTCTCGGTAGGGAATTCAAAATAAACAGTCAGATAAGTTCGGAGTGAATCTAAACAGTGTAGTTTTAGATGATACAGTATGCAGATTACAGAAAAAGAACAACTTGAACCAGTGAACAGCAAATAAATAAATCATTAGCAATACATAAATCTGAATAGATATCGAAGTGGCCAAACGATCATCAAACTGGGGATTTCGATCGTGATAAAAGTAATTATTATTAATGTATGCAAATTGACGGTAGGTTCCAATGTAAGAGAGTAAGCTGACTAGTAGTAAAAAATAGTGCAAGATACAGTGAAAAACAGTAAAGTCTGGACACGTAATGGTGTGAGTTGCATCAAAAGCACTGGAAAATGAATTTGATAAAGGATGACGACAACCTAAACATCAAACACTGTATGACTTACTAGGGAATAATCTTCGGCCAGATTAGGAATATGGAGAAATATTTCTGCTCTTTGTTACGCATCATATAATGAAAAGTTGTTTCCTAATTGAAATTGCTCATCTTTTACAAGACTGTCAAGCACAAATTACTAATCTCAGTATAATGAAAGATTTGTAGTAGAAAGTGAAGTAATGAATGCTTATAAGAAAACAAGAGCTTTAGGATTATAAAGAATTTGAAAACAAAAGTAAACATGTTGATATTATTTCATTCAATATTGCTGCGAAATAAAAAAAGTCATTCAAGTCAAAGGAAACGATTTAATGCGTCCATACGTCCTGTAAAATTCAGTAATAATAAAGATCACTTTTTGAAAAAAAATCACATTTAAGAAAAAGTTATATGATTAATGTTTCAATGGCAACCCAATGATATTGCATGGCAATTTTACGACATTATTAATTTATTACTTTCAGATAAAAATGTATGCTAGACATCCAATACAGCTTGTTTGTTTCCACTCGTAATACTGAGCACCAGCTGAAGTTCCTGGGACAGGCAATGAGGAAGGAGAGCTTGGAGAATCTGATACTAACAGACCAGATACAGGGGAAAAAGCAACGGATAACAGATTTGAAGGACTTAATCAGGTGGATGACGGAACGAGGATTGCATAGTGTAACAGGAGAAGGCGTGCTCAGAGCCACCAGGGATAGGGTAACGTGGACAAACCATGATCGCCTACGTTCTGAAGGGACAGGGAACATAGAAGAAGAATGTGTTCTGGAGTTGAATTTGTAATTAGTGCTCTCCAATTTAATAGAGTAAAAAGCTTTATTGTATAAGCAAATCAAACGTCTTTATAAGAAAATAAGCCAATTATTATTTTAATTAATATCTGCAGTCACATAATAAATATTAAACATCATCAGAAATTTATCTTTCATTGCTTTTTGTTATTCCAGCACAGACGTGAATAAAATCCACCTACGTCGACAATGAAATATTCTAATTTTGCAGTTCGTTTAAATTTGCCCATTTTCTCTGATATTAAAATCTCCGAATTGAGCCATTTTGTTTAAGAACGCCTTTCCGGCGCCATTTTCTCCTTTATATTTAAATTGATTTTTTAGGTCATGTGATTTTTAGGTCTTTTCATTAGAAATTTTTTAAAAATCATTTTGCTGGCTTCTCTTTCAATAAAATTCTTTTTGTCTGCAAAAAAAAAAGGTTTCATTATAGTATCTTTATTTGATGCATCCTATTAATTTATCTTCTTTTGCGGGATTTTACTGATACTTTTTCTTGTTTCCCTCTTTCTCTCCACAATATTTTTTTTACTAATTTTCCCCTTTTACATTTAAAAGTGATCAGTCGATCTTAAATATAATGGACATATTAATGGAAATTCATCGCCGACAGAAAAAGTTGGTTTGACACTTTGATGTGACAATTATTAATTTTCTATTATCTCATCTTCTCAGCCCTGACAGCTGATCACTTGTTCGTGTGTAAGACCGGAGATAGCATTGTCAGGGATTCAATGTCTTGTTGGCTTCTACTAAAAGAGAAATTTCTAACTCAACTAGTTTCATCGCTGAAAGTTTTAAGAGCTTACCGTAAAGCCTTTGAAGCTAATTTAAATAAGTTTTATTCAACTTCATTTTCCAAAAATCGATATGAACAAAGTCGAAGAAAAATTCTTAATGTTTGAATTCATCAAACTTTAAATTGAATCAGTTTTATATATTGTCGAAGATATTTAATTGATCGACTCATTTTCTACGGCTAAACGCCGGGAAAATGATTTAAATTTTGAGAAAGTTTTGAGGATGATAATATTTAGTGATACAAGACTTACTAATTAAACCACAATAGACGTAGAATTGGTGGTTTCATATCCTTCGCAATGGTAATTGCTCGTAATTGAATAGAATGAAACAAACAGGAGATAAAATTCAGTTCTCTGTGTAAGAGTTTCGAGGCATTATATATTCCATCACCCACACAGTGAAGTTTAAAGCACCTTTATTACCATGGCAGTCACCAAACCAATGCCAGGTTAGGCATTGATTATATTCGTTGATTGCACAGAATAAAAAGATTTGACATTCAGTCATTAAAGTATTAATATATTTACTAATCTCTAATTAATGAATAGATATTTTCTCGCAACATAATGTTTTACGATAACCATCAAATATTTTGTTACATCATTATGAGAATTGGGTTGATTATTGCCCTTTACAACTTCCCATAATTTGTAGCTCTCGACAATACTTGATACTCATTATCCCTTCTAATTTCATTCTACAATTCATCAGGTAGTTTACTTGATGATTTGTGTCCATTTTACTATCAATAAATTCTCTGAGTTTCGAATTATTTAAGCTCACTTTACCCATTATGTATCCCAAAATTCTCAATGGTCCCTTTAACTTTCACATTTATTTTTATAAGTTGTTAAACGGTACTTATTTTATTGTATTAGTTTTAATTTTATTAAATTATTCATCTAATAGAATAATACAAATAAATATAATTATGTTTAGTATTTATGTTGTAAATTCTGAAAAACACAAAATCTATGAATTCACTTTCATTATATAATTAGTTTTAATCCAATTATGAATATCGCTTCTTTTTTAAAAATTAATAAAGGGTGAAGTTAGTTAAAAAATGTCGGATAAAAATCGTTGTTTTGACACTACGTCTTAATGTGAGGCATTCCATATTTGCCTTTTTATTCTTTGTTCTATATCACAGTTTCAATTTTGTGTCTTACATTTTTAATAATGTCTCTCGATAATAATTCGCATAAAAGTGCATGAGATATATATTATTTTTTATTTTCATCTTATTATGATAGATTTCATTTATATATTTCAGATAGAATATATACAAATGGTATATGTTACGTCAGGTCTAACCGAGATCGATTCTGATACAGCTGACCCCTTTAGCAATTTTATGTGTTTTAAAAATTTTGACAACTACTTTGTTTTAAAGCAAATCAACAGACAAACCATATTACTTAACTTAATTTCAAGGATCATCTCAGTTATATTAGATTAATTTTATATTCACTTTTCTTCTTCTATTACTTCCATGTGATGCACTTTAAAAACATACCTGATCAAGGCCCTCCCCATTCTCCTATCACTTGTAGAACTTAGTTGAGTTTGTTCTTTTGCCAAGTCTTTCAACCAAACTCATTCATAAAAACGCGTCAGATAGGTTAAACGTGCTACAAGAAACACAGAATTAACCCAAAATATTAACATCAGACTCCATATCTGTTAACTGGTAAAATGATATTAAGCAAACACAGGAAATAAATATCAACTCAAAGACGCTGACCAGGATTAACATAGATTCTCCGATGCAAATTGTTTGTACAAAATATTTGTTTCTTTTTTTATTACCAATGTCGTTTGTTTTCACCTAAAATAAATGTAACTCTTGACCCAGAGACACAAAATTTATAACCTCTGCTCTAAAAATATTCTACCTATTAAATTAACATATAAGTTCATATATTATAATTTCATATTTAAGGTTTAGACCAAATCAAATGTTAAAACAATATAAAATCAAATCCCATCATTACAATATATAACTGCCAGGAATAAGGTGAGAACCAAAAGGTATATTCCGAAACGGTCAGTTCTTAAGCTCCTGATGATTACAGAGAGCATGAAATTCTGAGTCGTGCTTTCGATGTCTGATGATATATATATATATATATTTATATATACTCACAGACAGAGATAACAAGGAAGACACTGTAGCTGTTTAACACCCAAGTACTTTGTAGTTTCGATCTTCTCAGAGATCTCCCTCAAGAACGAACAACAAAATCAAACTTATTTTAAGAATTAGCAGCAAAATCAAACTTATTGTAAGAACGAACAGCAAAATCAAACTTATCGTAAGAATGAACACAAAATCAAACTTATTCTAATTGCGATCGGGGTGGTACAACATGCGCGAATACGCTTCGTTTCAATTATTTTAAAATTAAATTCTATCCATTAATGAAGTTCATCTTAACATAAAGAAACTGATTTAAGAACTAATATGGATTATTTTTATAAAATAAAGATGTGGATTCCATTGTGGTGCCCCGAAAGATTAACTCGGACAATGGACAATAGGTTTAACATATTGTATTTAACAAGGAAAATATAACTACAAGAACGACAGTAAGCCAGGCCTACCTGGCGGGTTGCAACCGGAACTACTGCCCTGAGAGTATAAACCTCATGGTTTAAATAATGAATGGAAGAGTCCATAAGTCTCAGTAGGTACGGGCCCACATCACCACCTCCCTAAGTTTTTTACTAGTAATAAGGTTCACCCAGTCCTTTTATTTTGTGATGTTGAGGACTCCAGTTCCTGCTGGAAATTAATGCGTATTTAGTAGCTTGGGAGTAATCCGTTTGTTGACCCTTCAATTCTTTTATTGTCATCTGTTCATATTTTTTTATCTGTGTGCAAATTGACTTCATTGCTTATAATTATTTGTTGTTGTGGATCTTTTTTCAACAAACTGCCTTCTTAATTTATTTGGTGTCGGCTGTTAATTTCCATTTGCATGCAAATTTTTTGGTAATTACAGTTTTTTTCTTCTTCTTTTTAGTTACCGTTAAGTATTTTTTCATTGTTGGAAAGAATTTTAGTTTACCGTTAAGTTTTTTTCTTTTTCTACTTTTTGCGTCCCATTTTTTTCTTTCTCAGTTTCGTTTTGTTTTTTTCTGCTGGAAACAAATATTTAGTTGCTGTTTTGATTCTTTCTGCGAGGAATTTGCTTTTGATTTTTCTGCCGACACGAGAGGGGTAGAGTCGCCGACTGACGCCAAATCAGTCGGGTTTCGAAACTGGGTTGTGTAGCAATCGGAGTCTAACCGTACAGATGAGCTGTGATACAGCAAAACAGATCTGTCTGCGGATGACAATAATATATATATATATATATATATGGCGTAGAGTGGTATCTAAAAAATACGTTTCTCAACACTGAGGAGGAATAGAAAAAAAACAGATATTCTTTTTTTTTCTTCTGAGGGATAGTTTATTATTTTGAAAAGAAAACTCCGAGGAAGGGGAAGTTTTTTTTCACTTGTGTGGAAAAAGAAATCTTTTTCTCCTGCCTGAGGAGATTGAGTTTATTTTTTATACGGCGACAAGCTGTACATAAAGAAAATTTTAATTTATTAAAAGGTAAACTTTAACTTTTCCGTTTGCATTTTTCCATTTATGTTGTAACTCGTAATGAATTACTTCTAATAGCGAAAACGTTTCGGGTTTTCATTTCTATCTTTCACATTATTGTAAGGTTTCTCATGAATTGCTCTGTGCATTCGAATCCTTGTTAGTGTTTGCAATGAATTACCCAGTATTTTCGAATCCTTTTTTCCTTCATTTATGTTATGGCTCGTAGTGCATTTCGTTTATTTTTTTATCTTTCTCATTTGAAAATTTATTGACTCGTAGTCTAGCTTGGCAGTTTTTTAATGTCGTGGTCTTATATCAGTTATAACACGTGTTGTTGTCGGGGAACACCTTAATTTGTGTTCTTTTGTTCATCGCCAGCCGATAACGGCGATACGGACTAGAGTCGCCAGTTTATGTGGAACCGGAAAACAACCATAACAAGAAATCGCTAAGTTGTTACTTGTGTGTAGTATCCCTACTGTAAATTTGTATGTAAATTTGTATTCCTCGTCACTCTGTTAATTTATGTGGGACGACATTACGGAGACGAAAAAGATTTGTCTGATGTATCTCATCTAATAGCTAGCTTCCTTGACAGTAATGATGTGTAACGGTAGTTACGGTAACTTTGTACTTTGCGTATTTGTCGGCAATTACGATGTTACGAATGACCACGAGAGAGGTTTTTTATTTATGTAGTAATAACCATTTTAAACCCGTAGATTTAAAAGTATTCCAGCAGAACGACATTTTTTCCTGAGAGAGAGAGTGAGAGAAATATTCTTTGAGTTTCTACGGCAATTTTATCTAATTACACTTATGCTAAGCTTGCACTTTTTGTCGTTAGTGAGTAAGAGAACAACAAAATGAATTATTATTGAAAAAAAATTATTTACAGATTTTAATTTCTCTGCTTACCTTTGATTTTGCAAACTTGAATAGATATGGAGGCTGTGCTTTCTTTTTCAAATTTATCCGTTTGTTCGAATGCTTTTATGGTGCGGTTTTTGTTGTTCGATATGTGATTATAAGAGTTGTCATGTGAAGGTTTATTGAGGTGGCGTATACCTTGGTGAGTACGAATATCTTCGTTGAAAATTTGATATGGATCCGATAATGAGGCCGCGAAAGAACAACAATGACAACGGACAACAGGTTTAAAATATTGTATTTAACAAAGGAAATATAACTACAAGAATGGCAGTAAGTCACGTCTACCTGGTGGGCTGCTCCCGGAACTACTGCTCTAAGAGTATAAACCTTATGGTTTAAATAATGATTGGAAGAGTCCATAAGTGTCAGTAGGTACGCGCCTCAACAAATAAATAAAAATAATATGTATATATTATCAAAGGAAATACTTTGAAAGCTGTCTATCTTTCTCTCTCTCTCTCTCTCTCTCTCTCTATATATATATATATATATATATATAGTTATATATATATACAAAAAAAAATGTTGGAGAATTTTTATCTTTATTTTCACCTGTAATTAAAGCTGTTTAGAACGGCTCATGATTAAACATAATAGTCATTCATTGTCTTTTATATTTAACAATATATATATATATATATATATATATATATACGTATGTTTTTGCGTGTGGGTATTATTTTAGACTGAATATATATTTTTAATCAAAATCTTTCTGATTTTTTTCATTCAAGATTTAACCTCTGAAAAGATTTTATTATAGTTTTAATCTAAATTTTTATGGTATTATTTTTGTGAAATACTCAGTGTAAGCGTAAATATTATTTTTAGTGAACATATGTCTTTTCCCAGACTTTGTTTTGATTCAACAACTATTTTATCTTCACTTAGACGATAAGTTACAAACATTTACAAATATGTATGAGAAAAATCTGATATTTTTGTATGACTGATATTATTATCTCCGCCTTTATTATTCGGCTGTGTTTCTCTGTTTTTTGTTTGTCTGTCCGTAATCAACATATCTCTAGGTCCGCTGGATTTATTCGGATATAAATTTCAAGGATGATTTTCCTTACTGGAACAAACCGATTAGATTTTGGGTTTTTTCTCAGATATTGGAAAATGTGTCTGGGTTTTTTTCTTGTTTTATTCATAAAATTTAATTATTGCCTTTCAAATGCAAAATACTGAATTACTTCCCCTAGATCACTTTAAATACTGAATTATTTCCATTGTTTCATTTCAAGTGAGCGTCTAATTGTGAAAGTGGTCGAGTCCGTTTGCTTCATTTTCGTTCCAGTTATTATTGCGCTGTGATTATGTCATTATAGCCTTGGTGCAAGTTTCTGGTCTTTCAGTGCTTTTCTAGTCAGAATATTACATGACATCAAGCCTCAATAATTTCTTAAATTTTCACCTATGTTTCATTTTTGCTTCTAAAATGTATTGATGCAGTCACATTATAATCATGAGTTCCGCAAACAATCAGAGCTTTTGGGAAATACATGTGCTGTATGTATAGCTGTAGTGGTTTTATTTAGGGAAACCCAACCTAAAGGAAGCCAAACCTCTTCATGATTAGTTAACCTAATTGGCAAAATGTGTTTAACTATTTACAGGTGTTTAAAATGAATTCATTCTTTTTAAATAGGATTTTAAAAATAGGATGTGCTTTGTGGTGCGGTGAATATCGACTATAAACGACAAGTCGGTTTGCCGAGTTCGAATTCCAGTTTAATACCTTGCATTCACTTCCTTTAGTTATGACTTAAATAATAAAAGAGATTGGGTTCTATAGCCTTGGTTGGCACACAGTCTACCACAGAACGCAATGGCAAAATATTCTGGAATAATCTGCCCAGTCAGTCATGTCTGTTTCGAGAGATGATCGCCCAAATCGGATTTCACGTTCGGCACTTAAATGACTGATTTTTTAAAACGTCCGCCACCGAAAGTCACAGATTGAACAATTTTACTTGACATTTAATCCATTCAAGAAGAATATATAATTATGGACTTACTTGGCCATTATTTTAAAATGAACGATACAGACTCAATTAGAATTCTAATTTCACTGTCAGCGCTGATAGCCGTCATATACACAAAAGCAGCAGATGCAGTTTTGAAATTTTCAATTTTCGCTCAGATGTGAATTGTTCGCTTTCAGCCATCTCACGGTATTTAAGATTTTTCCATCTGCCATTTTTAAATGAATATATATATATATATGTGTGTGTGTGTGTGTGTGTGTGTGTGTGTGTGTGTGTGTGTGTGTGTGTGTGTAACTATTAATAAATGTTGCCAAAAATCAAAAGAATAAAAATTAAAACATTTTGTAGGGCATTGATAGAAATATTCATTGACTGTTTTCTTTATTCTATTGCAAACTGCATTGTTTTCCAGCTGAGAAATTTTTATGCCAAGTCAAAACAATAATGCGTTTAAGAATAGAATTCAAGTATTAATAATGTAAAAGTTTACACTTCGGTAACTTGTTTTCGAATGAATGCAATTACATATTCTCTTTATTAATTTTGGTGTAAAATTCTGTTTTAGTCAAAATTCTTGCAGATGAATTTAACAACTCGAGAATGGTCGATCGATAAAATAGCAGGAAAATGATAAAAACAAAGACACAATTAGATGAAAACACGCGGAAATGAATTTATTTAGCCTGGTAACATAGGATATAAGTTGTAATATCTACTAGCTAGGAGAGAAACAATATGGCGTCAAGAAAAACTACATGAACGTTAAATATATATTAATTTCAACAGTGATTTTTGTAAATTATTTGAGGTTACTGCAATTGTGATTTGCGAAGGTTTATAAATACTATGGTGTTGACAAGACAAAAACCAAACAAGTGAAAGATAAAAATTAGTTTATTTAATCTGAATATTTTTAAATAACTTCACGTTACTACTGTTTTATGATTTTTCCCGCCATTAATAGATTTTTTCTGAATATATATATGCCTAATATATTATGCTCTCATTACGATTGAGCTCTCTAGAGAAGAAAATTTGAAAAACAGTTTCCACTACTGCAGTATATACTTGACTCTTAAGAAATGAATTGAGTTCTTTCGGTGACTGGCGTGTATATACACTGCTTATATACAGCACGTTAAAGTTTCCCTTCTCTGATTCCATGCGCCTATGGCGCCGACTGACACCAAATCGGTCGAGTTTCGATCCCGGTCAGAAGCAAGTGGATGCGTCTAGCCACACTGATGAGCTGTGATACAGCAAAACAGGCTTGTATGAGGATGACTACTATATATATATATATATATATATATATATATATATATATATATATCCTCTACAATATTTGCTGTGTTGAGCACTTTTGTAAAAAGTAATAAATACCGGGACACTTGGAATTGTAAGAACACTTTAGATCTCATTAAATCATACATGAAAATCCAGGTAAATTGTCCCGAACAATTCTAGTAAAACTACCATTATTATTGCAACAATCTAAGAAACAAATATGTCTTAAATAAAATAGAAAAACAGTTATTCGTTAATAAGTAATGTATGTATGGAAAGGTAGTTTTTAACAATAATCTTATGATTCCTACTAATTTTATAACTACTAGCTAGAAAGCAAGCAAATAATGTAAATATATTTTAAAGATAGACAAGGAATTTATTCAATCTGCTAATCACGTGAAAATTCGTAGGAAAGAATTCAAAATAAATCAGATTGTTCTGGTTATGAAGTTTTTGGAACTAACATCCCAAAGTCTTTGGAAGATGTTGTGATATGTTATTATGCTCTGTTTAATCTCGTCTCGTCTCTTAGGAATTTTTTTCTTTATTTTCACTTCTCTTTGTTGTATTCAGTCAGTCATTAAATTGCCATATGTGATAACCGCTTGGCTATCATGACTCTTTAGATTCATCACTGACCATGCAGAATATTTTCCCCGCAGTAGGTTGCCATTTCCTTTTGCGCTAGATTGGTTGTGAACCAGCGCTATAGAACCCAATCTGTTCTGCTATTCGGCATTTGGCTGGAACAAGAATAGAATGATTAATGTTTTCATTAGATGAACGAAATATGAAAACTGTGTATTGCAATAATTTTCACCAAGATATCGCTTCCCGGTCACAATTTTTGTTAAATTTTCTACCATTGTTTTATATGAAAGTTTACGTATTCAGAAATTGGTTAGAATATATCTTAAAATGTATAAATGTATTTCCTTACACATAAATCTCTTTTTTATTTACTGTCGGTATCAAAACTGATAAATTACGGAAATGCAGTTAGCTTAGACTTAACTATCAATAAGTTTTAAATTTTTACCACATTATAAATACAGGATTCTGCATTCCAAAATGCCATTCATTTTTTATAAAGAATTATTGTACTATTGTCATTTAATTCTCTTCAATTTTAATCAGGGTTGTGCTTCACCTTTATTAAGGTGCATGTTACAAATTAAACGTATAAGGTTCCTTGTTCTAATAATCTTGAAAACTGTCACCTTTCTCAAATGGGTTTGTCTACGGAATAATGACATGTTAGTAAGCCTAAATCTATATCTATTTAAATCTTTGCCTCAACACTGACGAGATTATCCAGCATTCGTTGTCATATTAAATATTACATATTAAACAAATATTCACTTCATTTTGTTTTTAAGTATGTTTCTTATATATTCCTTATAATAAGCAAAGATTAAGAACTTATCACATCCTTAAAAATATTTACTAAAATTAAAATGTTAAATGAAATTTTAGAGAAAAAATGTTTGAGTTCTAATGTCAAAAATAAATATATGTAAATCCTTGATTCAATATCCATTTGTAGATTTCGTCGATAGCAGTTGTTACCAGAAATCAGTGAATGTTGAGCAAAATCTCATGAGTAAAATATCTCTATGAAGAAATGTTGTTGAAATCCAGTAAATGACATCTGAAAGTTAGAGTACGTATAATTGTTTATAGGAGGCTACGCAAAACTAACAACACCATGTTTCATCGATGGAAGTAGAAGATGTTGAAAGCAGTGAATATTGATTGGACAATCTTCACTAAATGGATGGAGAACCAAGAATTCTGAAACGAAAAGAATCCATTATGAAGGAGAATATGTTACTGATAAAATAAAATGCAAAACAAAACCAAAACACAAAGATAAGCAATGGTATCAAAAGGATATGTAACATGAAAACGAGGAGCAATCCCAGTGCATTAGTAGACATAAGACATTAATTCACTGTGTTAATATAATAAGTGATATATTGTAAATTACCTTTCATTTCCCTTTATAATTTCTTTCATAATAGTGATAATATTAATATTAATAATAATATCATCACGATAGAGTGTGGCAAAATAACACAATGAACAATATGTAAACAAACACTTTTATGAACATCACCCAGCAATATAATAATAATAATAATAATAATAATAATAATAATAATAATAATTTAATTTTTTCTTCGTATATAATTCAAATTGTATGTTTCTTCTTTTAATGATCCTTAAATAGATTTATTAACTAGTTTTCTAAAGCAAGACAACGAAAAAAAAATACGACGAAAAACACTAAAAAAATGTTCGATCTACGATATACTTTCTTAGAAAGAATATGTAATAATTTATTATATTTGTTCGTTCATTTTATATATTTATTTATTTTTCGATAATTTTATTCGCGTTGGATTTAATGAAAGAATAACACAGAATACAGTGGTCGAACAAATTATTATTTTTAAATGTTACGGTAGTAAACTCAAAGGTATGTCCATTTTTTTCTTCCTATTAAAAAAAAAATTTGATTTTTTTTTTTGCAAGGACAATGGTTAATAGTAACAACAATTGTTTGTTTTTTTATTTTAACAATACTCTCTAAGTGCAGTGATGTTTTTTTTCCGTTGAACGACCGTTACGTCCAAGTTTGTTTGTTTTTTCAACCAGCGTCTCTCTCTTTGAATTTTTTTTTCTCAATATGAAATTCTGTTTTAATATGAACAGGATTTTTTTCTTTAGATATTATCGAATTTTTTTTTTTTTAACTATTATAATTTTCTTAAAAACAAAACAAAACAAGAAAATAAATTAAATCCGATGAAAAACAATTTATATGGTATTATTTTATAGAAAGTCTACGTATTTATTGATATATTTATTTTTATTTATCTATTGATTTAATTTACTTATTTAATTTATCTTATTCTGATAACCCTATTTTTGACCAGCGACTTTATTGAAAAAAATAAATGATAGAGTGGACGAACAAATTATTACATTTTTTTTTCCGTTGAACGACCGTTACGCCCAAGTATGTTTGTTTGTTTTTTTTGTTTTTTTTTTCAACCAGCGTCTCTCTATTTGAATTTTTCCTTTTCTCAATATGAAATTCTGTTTTAATATAAACAGGATTTTTTTTCTTCAGATATTATCGAAATTTTTTTTAATTTTTTTTTTATTTTTTTATTTTTTATGAAATTCTGTTTTATTTTAATTAATTTATCTATTTGCTCTTTAAATGAACCTAAATAAAATCATCCGTATTATATTTCCTTTAGCTGTCGATATTTCATAAAATTTTAACAAAATAATCTAGTATTGATGTGTTGTTTCGTTGAGCCGTTGCTACGCCAAAGGTTTTTTTAACCGGCGTCTTTCTCCTTGAATTCCAATCGCGTTTATGTCAGATGTTGCTTGGCAGCCCATTTAGGAGAAGGAAAACTCCGAACAACAACCCGCAACTCAAGGTGTTAATCGTGCCGAGGAGTGAATGGCTACTGCGTTATGAGGTCACAAACGATCCCCTACAGGCTTCGGGACCCTGTTTGTAAAAGACCGTTACCCACCGTGCCGGGCAACTTTGGGTGGACTTTTGGACCCGTGCGTCACTCGTGGGAAAAACATGAAAAATACAAATAGAAATAAAAAGTCCAGTATGGCTCTTCCAGTGGATAAACAGGGAGCCCGTCCTTCAGGAGGGAACCTACCTGAGGTCGAAAAATCTGCCATAGGAACAAACTCCTACACAAAGAATGAATCTTCAGGTCCCCACAACCAGGATAATCCTAACGATGGTCCTGAAAATTCACCAGCTAGATCTACAAACGTAGATTTAAAGAAATAAAAAATAAAATGGTCTCGTGAGAAGTACAAAGTCGTTATGACTGCATTTCATGAAGCGTTACTCAAACCTCAAAAAAACGTGACTCGCCAAACATATGACATTTGGCGTGAAAAAGTTGGTCAAGCAAATAGAAAGTATATTGACGAAAATAAATTAGCCAATGTACGTAGGTACATTATTCGTAATAACCGACTGACAGAGGCTGGAATCAATGAAATTAAAAGAATTGTAACAAGAAGAGACGAATCAACAAAATATGAAAAGAAACCGGAATCAGAAATAAAAACTAATGACATCAAACAAGCCACAGGTCATAATGTAGAAACCGTGAAACACGCAAATCACTGCGAAGATAATGCTGTAAGTTTAAAAGTGCTGGAAAGGTGTGATCTGAGTCAGTTAAAAGACAAAAATAAAACGAGTTCAGAACACATCGAAGATAATTATTTGACGGAAAATAAGAACAATATACAGGAAGCCAAGATAGAAATAAAAAACCATCTAAGTCAAATACAAAATATTACAATGGAGGAACGTGAACACCTCCCAGAATTACAACCAACAAAACATAACCTCCGTACTATTAAACTCTACAATGCAGCACTGAAATCAATACTGGATGAAGACCCTCATACAAATCTTAACGAAATAATATATGCATCAGCAACAGCAGCAACAAAAAAATTAAATATCAAAATAAAAACAAGGCAGTCTCGTAGACGTGAAGATCCACCTTGGAAAAGAAAAATAGAAAAAGAAATCGAACAACTAAGAAGTGAATTATCAATACTGGATGAACTGAGTAGAGGAATAAATGTAAGAACTAGGAAAAGCAGAAGAGCCGAAAGAAAATATAACATCAAGAATGAAAATGAAGTCTTATCAAATAAAGAAAAAATAAAGCAAAAAATCCAACTGAAGGCTCAAAGAATAAGACGCTATGAGAAAAGAGCAAGATTTTACAGACAAAACAAGATTTTTCCGACTGATACAAAGAGATTTTACAGGGAAATAGGTAAAAAAAGAATTGAAGTGACAGTACCCCCCAGAATGGAAGAAGTCACACAGTTCTGGGAAAATATATGGGCTTGCCCTAAAGAACTTAGCAAGGAAGTACATTGGATTACGCAAGAGATAGAACGAATGAAAAATAAACCCGAACAGACATGGTCTGGAATTACAGAAGATGATGTTAAATATGCACTAAAAAAAGCACACAATTGGAAATTCCCAGGTATAGATAAAATTCCTAACTTTTGGCTATATTATTGAAATGCATTTATTGAAATGCATTTATTCAAGAAATGGTTGACGATCCCACTAAAATTCCTGCATGGATGACCAAAGGAATTACATTTATTCTACCAAAGAATGGTGACTCAAACAACCCGAAAAACTACAAACCAATTACATGTCTTCCGACAACATATAAACTATTAACATCTATTTTAACAAAACAGACATATTTATTCTTAGAAAGAAATGACATGATACCGCTTGAACAAAAAGGGTGCAAACGTGGCTGTTATGGTTGTAAAGACCAATTGCTAATTAACAAAATGATCCTGGAAAACTGCTACAGTACAAAGAAAAATCTTAGAACAGCCTGGATAGATTATCGAAATGTATTCGTTAGTGTGCCACATGACTGGATTTTAAAGACTTTAAATATATACAAGATATCGCCCGTCATCATCAATTTCATCAAACAGTGCATGTCTATATGGAAAACAACCCTTTACCTCAATCATATAAATGGAACCTATAAGTCTGATGAAATAAAAATCAAAAGTGGTATATTTCAAGGTGATTCTTCATCTCTCTTACTATTCTGCATATTATTAATAGCACTAACCAGTCAACTTAATAAGACAGAATGTGGTTATAAAATAGGACAAAAGAAAATAAGCCATGTATTTTACATAGATGACTTGAAGTTATACGCTAAGAATGATAATGAGCTGGAAGGTCTTCTGCAAACTGTAAAATGCTTCAGCGAAGACATTGGAATGAAATTTAATTTGAATAAATGTGCTAAAGCTACAGTTTTACGTGGATCAATACAAGAAACATCCTCAATTAGCCTAGACCATGCTGTAACAATAAAAGAATTGAAACCAGAAGAAGCTTATAAATACCTACGTGTAAATGAGAGCGAAAACATTCACCATAAAAAAATGAAAGAAATAGTGCGTAAAGAGTACTATAGAAGGCTACGAATGATATTAAAAACTGAATTAAATTCACAGAACAGAGTTATGGCCATTAATAGCCTTGCAATCCCAGTTGTCCAATATAGCTTTAACATCTTAAACTGGACTCTAAACGACATCAGGCGAATGGATGCTAAAACAAGAAAGCTTCTTTCTAAGCATAAGATGCATCATCCAAAGGCTGATGTAGACCGTCTATACATACCCCGTAAAGAAGGTGGAAGAGGTCTTATTCAGCTGGAATTGTCATACAAGACAACAACTATTGGCTTACTAACATACATAGAAACAACAAAGGATTGGATGATACAATTAGTCAGGCAACATGAAGAAAGAAAGAAAAAATATTCAATAATAAAAGAAGGCAGTAAATTCAAACAAGATTTACAGTTAGTAGATTCTGTAGAAAAGCAGAACGGAAGCCAAGAGCCGGCTATTGCGGCAAAGAATATGAAAATGAAAGCCAAAAATAAAGCTCTTGAAAAGATGAAACAGCGCTGGCAAGACAAACCTCTGCATGGCCAATATCCAGTACGTGCCAATAAATCCAATGTTGACAAAGTTAATACTCATCGATGGTTACGTGCATCTGGATTAAAGTCTGAAACTGAAGGCTTTATTCTTGCAGCACAAGACCAAAGTCTTTTCACGAGAAACTTTCAGGCAAATATTATGCATAATAATATGGATCCAAAATGCAGGTTTTGTGATAAACACCAAGAAACAATAGACCACCTAATCTCAGGCTGTTCTGTGCTTGCCCCAAAGGAATATAAAAATCGCCACGATAGAGTTGGGCAATATTTACATTGGGCAATGTGCAAACATGATGGAAATGCTGTAAACAAACACTGGTATGAACATCATCCAGCACCGGTTACAGAAATAGAAGATGTAACCATTCTATGGGATTACACCATCTACACAGACAGAAAAATTGAAGCAAACATGCCAGACATTATTGTTAAAAACCAGAAGGAGAAAACTTGTCTATTAATTGATATGGCTTGCCCAGCGGATTGTAACATAGCAATCAAGGAATTTGAAAAACTGTCAAAATATAAAGACCTGGAAATTTAAATAGAAAAAATGTGGAAATTGAAAACAAGGGTTGTGCCAGTGATAGTAGGTGAACTTGGAATGATAAAAAATGGAACAAAACAACACATTGAAAGAATCCCTGGAAACCCCAGCTTAAGAGATATACAAAAAATTGTCTTATTAAGTACAGCCCACACACTAAGGAAAACTTTATCTATGTAATGCTGGAGATGATAGGGAAGATAGAAAAACATGAAATGGAGCCATAACAACACTGTACTACCTGCCTTAGGTCTCCCCGCAGACTTGGTTGGTAGTGAGACCAAAGCAGAAATCGAAATATGATGAAAAATGACATAATAATATTAATAATAAAATAAAATAATAATAAAATAAATAATAATAATAATAATAATACTTTTCACTAGAAAAATAATAATAATAATAATAATAATAATAATAATAATACTTTTAACTAGAAACTTCCAGGCAAATATTATGCATAATAATATGGATCCAAAATGCAGATTTTGTGATAAACACCAAGAAACAATAGACCACCTAATCTCAGGCTGTTCTGTGCTTGCCCCAAAGGAATATAAAAATCGCCACGATAGAGTTGGGCAATATTTACATTGGGCAATGTGCAAACCTTATGGAAAAGCTGTAAACAAACACTGGTATGAACATCACCCAGCACCAGTTACAGAAATAGAAGATGTAACCATTCTATGGGATTACACCATCTACACAGACAGAAAAATTGAAGCAAACAGGCCAGACATTATTGTTAAAAACCAGAAGGAGAAAACTTGTCTATTAATTGATATGGCTTGTCCAGCGGATTGTAACATAGCAATCAAGGAATTTGAAAAACTGTCAAAATATAAAGACCTGGAAATTGAAATAGAAAAAATGTGGAAATTGAAAACAAGAGTTGTGCCAGTGATAGTAGGTGCACTTGGAATGATAAAAAATGGAACAAAACAACGCATTGAAAGAATCCCTGGAAACCCCAGCTTAAGAGATATACAAAAAATTGTCTTATTAAGTACAGCCCACACACTAAGGAAAACTTTATCTATGTAATGCTCGGGATGATAGGGAAGATAGAAAACATGAAATGGAGTCATAACAACACGCCACTGCCTGCCTTAGTTCTCCCCGCAGAATTGGTTGGTAGAGAGACCAAAGCAGAAATCGAAATATGATGAAAATGACATAATAATAATAATAAACGAATAAATTATTATTTTTATTTTAAATCTCACAGCACTAATAAACTTAAACGTATGTCAACATTTTCGTTTCCATTAATTTGTTTAACAATTATTTTTGTTACAAGGACAAGTGATGGTAGCAACATTTTTTTTAACAAAATATTCTAGTGTAGTGATGTTTTATTTCGTTGAGAGTCTGCTACGCCTAAGTTTTTTTTTAATTTTTTAAGCAGCGATTTTCTCTTTGAATTTCAATCTCGTCTCTGTAAGCTGTCGATTTGCAACCCATTTAGGAGAAATAAAACCTCAAACAACACTCTGTAACTCAAGGTGTTAATTGCGTTATGAGGTCACAAACGATCCCCTACAAGCTTCAGGACACAGTTTATAAAAATAAAAGTGAATTACCCAACGTGCCGGGCAAATTTGGGTGGACGTTATAACCCGTGCGCCACTCGTTGGAAAAATATGAGAAATACAAATAGAAATGAAAAGTCCAGTATGGCTCTTCCAGTAGATAATCAGGAAGCCTGTCCTTCCGGAGGCAACCTACCACAGGTCGAAAAATCTGCCATAGGAACAAACACCTACACGAAAAATGAATCTTCACGTCCCCAAAACCAGGATAATCCTAATGATGTCCCTGAAAATTCTCCAGCTAGATCTATAAGCGTATATTTAACGTAAGGAAAAATAAAATGGTCTCGTGAAGAGTACAAAGTCTTTATGACTGCATTTCATGAAGCGTTACTCAAACTTAAAAAAACATCACTCGCTAAACATATGACATTTGACGAGAAAATATTGGACAAACAAATAGTAATTACATGGACAAACATAAATAAGCCAATGTACGAAGATACATCATGAGAAATAACCGATTGACAGAGGCTGAAATTAAAGAGATAAAAGGAATTGCAACCAGAATAGACGAATCAACAAAATATGAAAAGGAACCGGAAAAAGAAATAAAACGTAGTAATATCAAACAAGCCACAGGTCATAATGTAGAAACCGTGATACACACAAATCACTGTGAAGATAATGCTGTAAGTTTAAAAGTTCGGGAAAGGTGTGATCTGAGTCAGTTACAAGACGACAATAAAACGATTTCAGAACACATTGAACAGAATTATTTTACGGAAAACAATAACAGTATACAAGAAGCCAAGAAAGAAATCAAGAACCATATAAGTCAAATAAAGAATATTGCAATGGAGGAATGAGAACAGCTCCCAAAATTACAACCAACAAAGCATAACCTCGAAGCTATTAATCTCTACAATACAGGGATCAAATTAATTTTGGATGAAGAAGACACTCATATAAATCCCAATGAAGCAATATATGCATAAGCAATAGCAGCAACAAAAAAATTGAACATCACATTAAGCACAAGGCAGTCTCGCAAACATGAAGATTTACCTTGGAAAAGAAAAATAGAAAAAAGTAATTGAACAGATTAGAAGTGAACTATCACTACTTCCTGAACTGACAAGAGGAATAAATGTAGGAACTAGAAAAGCAGAAGAGTCTAAAACATTATAACATTAGAAATGAAAATGGAGTCTTATAAACTAAGGAAACTAAAGAAACAATAGACAGACACAGAATAAGACGCTATGAGAAAAGATTAAGATTCTACAGACAAAACAAGATTTTTCGAACCGATGCAAAGAAACTTTACAGGGAAATAGGTAAAAAAAGAATTGAAGTGACAGTCCCCCCCAAAAAATGGAAGAAGTTATACAGTTCTGGGAAAAAATATGGGCTTGCCCTAAAGAACATAACAAAGAAGTAGATTGGATTGCACAAGAGATAGAACGAATCGAAAATAAACCAGAACAGACATGGATTGGAATCACAGAAGAGTATGTTAAATGTGCACTGAAAATAGCACACAATTCAAAATTTCCAGGAAAAGCATAATCGAAAAAGAAATCGAACAACTTAGAAGTGAACTATCACTACTGGATGAACTGACAAGAGGAATAAATGTTAGAACTACAAAAGGCAGAAGAGTCGAAAGAAAATACAACATTAGAAATGAAAATGAAGTCATATCAACCATGGAATCATAAAGCAAACAATACAACTGAAGGCTCAAGGAATAAGATGCCATGAAAAAAGATCAAGATTCTACAGAAAATCAAAGATTTTTCAAACCGGTGCAAAGACATTTTACATGGAAATAGGTAAAGAAGAATTGAAGTGAGAGTCCCCCCCCTAAAAAAAATAAGGAAGAAGTTATACAGTTCTGGGAAAAAGTATGGCATTGTCCTAAAGAAAGTAACAACGACGTACGTTGGATTGCACAAGAGATAGAACGAATCAAAAATAAACGAGAACACACATAAGCTGGAATCACAGAAGAGGATGTTAAATGAGGACTGAATAAAGCACACAATTAGAAAGCTTCAGTTATAGATAAAATTCCTAACTTTTGGCTCTATTTTTTAAATACAGCACATAAAAATCTAGCCAAAGAACTTCAAGAAATGGTTGACGATCCCACTAAAATTCCTGCATGGATAACCAAAGGAATTACATTTCTTCTACCCAAGAATAGTGACACAAACAACCCGAAAATCTACAGATCAATTACATGTTTTCCGACAACATAAAAATTATTAAGATCTATATTAACAAAACAGACAATTGAACAATAATGGTGCAAATGTGGCTGTTATGTATGTAAAGACCAATTGCTTGTTAACAAAATGATCCTGGCAAACTTCTACAATGCAAAGAAAAAACTTAGTCGTGCCTGGATAGATTATCGAAAGGCATTCGATAGTGTGCCACATTCCTGTTTTTTAAAGACTTTAAATATATACAAGATATCACCCGTCATCATCAATTTCATCAAGCAATGCCTGTCGATATGGAAAACAACCATTTACCTCAAATGGAAACTTTTATGTCTGCTGAAACAAACATCAAAAGAGGTATATTTCAAAACTGAATTGAATTCTCAGATCAGAATTATGGCCATTAATAACCTTGCAATCCCAGTTGGCCAATATAGTCTCAACATCTTAGACTGTGCAGAAGGTTATCCCGCAGTAGGTTGCCATTGCTTCTTGCGGTAGACTGGTTGCCAGCCAAGGCTATAGAACCCAATCTGTCCTGCTATTTAACCCATAACTGGAAAAAAGAAACTGATTAATACCTTTCCCAAGGGTATTTGCGCGTAAGTGAATGCAATGAATTCAACTGGAATTCGAACTCGGCTCCCCGATTTCTCGTTCCAAGCCGATATCCACTGGACCACAACACACATTGTACACAAAATGAAAATCATTACAAAACTAGGATCAATCGCAAATGGATTAAAGATTCAACTTGACAGTTTTCGGAAAGCCTTCTTCTTTTTCTTTTTCTTCTTTTTCACATACTTATTATTATAATTGTTCGTGGTATTGTTGTTTTTGTCTCATTTTCATCATAATTTGATTTCTGCTATAGTCACATTATCGACTAAGTCTGCGGATAAACCTAAGGCAGATAATAGCGTGTTGTTATGTCTAAATTTTGTTTGTTTTTCTATCTCCCATTACATCATTAACGTTACATGGACAAAGTTCTTAGTGTGTAAGTTGCAGATAAGATATTTTCTCTATATAACTTATGTTGGCGTTTCTCTGAAATCTTTCAAGATGTTGATCTGTTCTTTTATTATCGTTTCCAACGAACATATTACCAATGGTATTATTCTTGTTTTCAGTCTCAAAATTAACTCTTTATATAGAACATTTCCGGATCTTTAATATATAATATTCATAATTCTAAAACTAGTGTGATCGGGAAAATCAAAATCAACTCCAAATCTCCGCTTTTCTTATTTTCTCTTTGTATCGTTGTAGATATAGAATAAAATGGAAGTATATACGTTCACGGATATATTTTCTTAATTATTTCACCCCAAGCAAGGCGGTACCGCCCCTGATGTGCAAAAAGACGAATCAGCAACAGTGGGTGAAAGAGAAAGGGCAAAAGAAGGATGTGAATACAGGAATGAAGACAGTCGCTAACGTAAAGAGAAAGAAAAAAAAATACAGAGGTGATATAGAAAGGGCTGGAATTAAATGGGAATTGACTTTGTATTTATGAAAATATAGCGTTATCACGTAGTTTGTTGGAAACTTACCGTATTATCACTAATACGATATATGACATGATCCTTGGACTGCTAAACGTCCCGCAAGAAAAAAGGGTAAAGAAAGGATGTGCTGATTCTTTTTCAAATTAGTCGGGGAATTTATTTACTTTCTTTTACAAACTTATCAATGAAATGCTGTAGTTTCCTTTCTGAAAACAGCATGGCCTCATGTGTACATCTAACGTTGCTAAGACTATACGAACCGATGATAAATTCTTGTTGGAATTCTACTTTAGCCAAGACTGTCTCACTGTATATGAGAATAAATCTGTTGAGAAAAGGCCTTTTAGTAATTTGCATTTTTTCGACCTGTTTGGCTGTCACATGATTATGAAATCAAATAGTTTGATAAAACTGTGGGATAATTTTGTTTAGAAGAATATCAACACATATATAGGATATTTAATGCTGAAATCTAAGCATTCCGCAGTTTTATGTTTGCTGCAACAGATATTTTGAACATAATTTTATACTTTCAGGTAAAACTATATTTGCTTTGATATATATATATATATATATATATATATATATATATATATATATATAACATGATTTGTTTGAGCATTATTTTTGATCGATACTCGTATTTAAGTAGGTATTCTGTTAATGCGACAGCGCATAGCTGACCGCGAGTTCGGCTCCAAGGACTATTGGCGGTTATGCAAACGGGTGCTGAACAATAGCAAATCCTCAATACCTCCTTTAATCAAGGACTTTGAGGTTCTCACGTCATCTGCGGACAAAGCTGAGTGCTTTGCTCGCAAATTCTCATCCAACTCCACATTTAACTCATCTGGTGTCCCCGCACCAGACTTCCCTATTAGAACTGAGGACGAACTCTACGACGTATATATTATCCCGACAGTAGCTTCCCGAGTAATTTCAAAACATGACCCCATAAGGCGAGCAGTGGTGATGGAATCCCGTGATAGTCCTTAAGAGGTGTGCTCCTGCACTTTCTCCTGTCCACTCTAAACTGTATAACTAGTGCCTTTCTGCTTCCTGTTTTCCTGCATGCTGGAAGTTCTCTTCCGTCGTTCCTGTATTTAAGAACTGTGGTGAACCCTCGGACCCATCCAACTATCGCCTATCAGTTTCTACAAATTTTCGGGAAAGTGTTCGAGGCCGCAATTAATGCTGAAATAGTTTAAAATCTTACTGCCCACAAACTCTACTCTGACAGAGAGTATGGCTTCCACTTTGCCAGGTCCACGGCCGAGATGCTAACAACCGTTACGGAGTACATGCTCCAGGCCCTTGATGAGTCAAGCGAGGCTCGTTCTGTGGCTCTGGATATCTCCAAGGCTTTTGACAGGGTTTGGCACTCTGGCCTTATATGCAAGCTACGGGATTACGGTATTACCGGACGCTTGCTTGATCTGATCCATTGTTATTTAAACAACCGGAAAATGAAGGTCGTTTGGAATGGTCCTCTTCATCCTACAGCACAAATGCTGGTGTCCCACGGGGTTCTATCCTGGGCTCGACGCCCTTCTTTATTTTCATGAATGACCTCCCAGATGAGATCAGGTGTCAAGTGGGTATCTACGCAGATGACACCACAATTTACTCCCGCATCAGTAAGAAACCCGTCGTGGAGGACAAACATAATCTTGCTTCTGACCTTGAACGGGATCTACACTCTTTGGTGAATTGGGGCAAGAAGTGGCTTGTTAATTTCAATGCGACTAAGACCAAACTGTTGTCTGTCAATCATCACAGGCAACCTCTCCTGCGTCCCATAAGCATGGACCAAGCGATTCTCCCTGAGTGCATTACACTGCGCTTCCTCGGCCTAACCCTCTCTTCTGATCTCAAATGGAACCACAACATCGAGACCATAGCTAAATCCACTGCTAAGAAGGTTGGGTCACTGTGTCGGGCCAGGATGTTTTTTTCCGCCTGAATCTATCCTGCATATATACAAATCAACCATCAGTCCATTCACGGAACACTGCTGTCATATATGGTCAAGCCCCCTGCCGCTCACCTCAGTGTTCTCGACAGGCTCCAAAGAAGAATCAGTAATGTAATAGGTACTGAATGGCGACTCGACTACAGCCACTTCCCCAACGACGAAATATAGCCTCCCTTTGTCTGTTCTAAAAATACTTCCATGGCTTCTGCTCGAACGAACTTAAGTCACTGGTGTCTCCTCAGCAGGTGTTTACACGTGCAACCAGATTGGCAACTGGGTCCCACCCATTCACAGTTAGGTTAGCCAAATGAAGACGACAATTCTACTCCTGCAGCTTCTTCTCTCGTAATTCCTGCCTGTGGAACTCGCTCCCATATTCTTGCTTTCCTGACGGCTACCACCTCCAGGAATTTAAATGCAATGTCAGTACTCCTCTATTAACCACTTGACTCTAGTTCTTTCCCCACCCCGTACATTCTTTCTTTTCTCTCCACCTTTGAAACTGTCATCACACCTGCATTCTCATCTTTCTATTGCTCCTTTCTCTTGCTTCCTTTTAACTGGTGTGTCTTCCTCTTCACTGTCTTCTAATTTATCTTTTTAGAGTTATGTAGCCCCCCCTGCACATCAGTGGCATTAACGCCTTGCTTGGGGTGATACGATTAACAAAAAAATAAAAATAATCAAATACTATTATATATTGATTTCTACCGGCATGATTATTTCCGATAATTTTTTGTTCCGCAAATATGTGTCATTTGGCAAAATTCAAACCTGGGACCCCTATCCTCAAATTGAGGAAGATTAACGAAACTGGTTATAAACAACCGACAATTTGAAATAGAATATATAATACTGTTTATAACCAGTTTCGTTAATCTTCGTCAATTTCCGGAACATGTTTACATTTGTTGACATTACGATACATTTCAGTGCAGATTTGGTTATTATAATGAATTCGAAAATTGTGTTATAGCCCTAATTTGAATTCGTTTAGACTGATCGATAGGGGGTCGCCGGTTCGAATCCTGCCAAATGACACACATTTTAGTAACAAAAATTTGTTGTAAATAATCAGACCGGTAGACATAAATATATAACATTATTTGATTATAAACAGAATATGTACTTAAATACTAGTATCGATCAAATATAATATTCAAACAAATCATTTCAAATTGTCGGTTGTTTATAAACAGTTTCGTTAATCTTCGTTTAATATTTTTATATATGTTTTAAGTGTTGCATTGATTGTCATTTTGCTATATAAGTGCATTGTTATTGATTTTGTTATAAAAAGTCTACTGTAGATTTTTTAAGGGTTCATTGTTTGTCCGTCTCTGCGACCCTAACATATGCTACCACTCTGGGTTAGGTTTGATCTTGGAGCAAGAAAAAGTGCTAGTTTCACACTGTTCAAAACTTCCAATCTCCCGAACAGTGGCCTTGCCACCGGGTGCAGTTTATCATCATACCAAGAAGGACATTTAATAAGAATAGTTAAGATGAGGGTGAGTCTGATTGGAAATATTGTGAATAAAGATAACTTTTTATTTTAAGTAAGATTTGGATGTTGTGTTAATTGCATATTTATCTTTTCAACTAAATTCAGTTCTGCTGTGAATAAAAAACAACGATACATTGACTATAAATATATTTTAGCCACTGATATCAATGACCACCAGTAAGAAATGAGTATAGAAATACAGTGTTTCAGAAAAGTATTGGATGTCCGAATGCTGTCAGGCTCAGCTTCTAGGATTGAAAATTCGGAGAGACACGTTCAAATCCCCAGTTATGTTCGATATATTTACCAAAGGTTCAAATAGCCTAGCGGAATGATCTGCACTTGATTCGTGCCCAATTAGGTTAAATAATAGGACTTTGAATATTTCACTGTTAATTCAATGCATAAGGAACTGGAAAATAAATATTTGTTTCAAGCCAAAAAAGAATGTTGATTTCTTGTGGCTGTATACAATAATGTCGGAATAAAACAGTTGAAAAAGACAGCAGAAAACTTCCAGACACCTTTTATAAGTAGAAACGCACTAATGAATGCAGGAATATTTTTCCTAGCCAATAAAATACGCCGGTTCACGGTTTTGTCTAAATGAGCCCCGATCTGTCTTATCTTGAAGTCAGAAAGCTACGTTCTTATGCCCGAAATTGCATTTGTTTGTCCACTCCGTTTCTTAGTATGTGAACCTTTCTATATTATTTTTGTTTTGCCTTATTACGTTTGATTGACTGGCATATGTTGTTTGCATTCTTTACATTATTTTTGCCTCGTTCCTTTCGTTTCTTTTTCTTGTTATTGCTTATTGCAAACTTTGGCAAATCTTTTTATTCGGAAAGTTGCGTTTCTTATTTTGCCTTTGACCACGTCTATGCCCTACACAATAAACAAAAACTGAATAATAATTGAATAACAACACTTAACGACGTAAGGGTCCCAGGTAATGTGCAGCTGTAGGACAAAGATAAAGCAGGTTGTATCTCAATACAAAACCTGCTGTATTTACTAGCCTTCCCACGCAAGGCCGGATGTGACACATGGTCATTTTAATGTGGGTATTCCCGGCCATATAGCCGGGCTAAAATATGCCTGTCTATTTTTATCGAGGCGTGGTTCATCCCTACGGCGGAACCAGGACTGGGTTTGTGCTCTCTGCTCGGAAGCAGAGAGCTGACAGTGTTATAGGGCAGTTATAGAGCAGTCATCCTAAGACGACCGCTTCAATACAAACCCTGCTGTATTTACTAGCCTTCCCACGCAAGGCCGGATGTGACACATGGTCATTTTAATGTTGGTATTCCCGGCCAAATAGCCGGGCCAAAAATATGTGTGTCTATTTTTACCGAGTCGTGGTTCTACCCTTCGGCGGAAACACGACTGGGTTTGTGTTCTCTGCTCGGAAGCAGAGAGCTGACAGTGTTATAGAGTTATAGAGCAGTCATCCTAAGACGACTGTTTCAATACAAACCCTGCTGTTTTTACTAGCTTTCCCACGCAAAGCCGGATGTGACACATGGTTATTTTAATGTGGGTATTCATGGCCATATAGCCGAGCCAAAAATATGTCTGTCTATTTTTACCGAGTCGTGGTTCTACCCTTCGGCGGAACCACGACTGGGTTTGTGCTCTCTGTTCGGAAGCAGAGAGCTGACAGTGTTTTAGGGCAGTTATAGAGCAGTCATCCTAAGACGACTGCTTCATTACAAACCCTGCTGTATTTACTAGCCTTCCCACGCAAGGCCGGATGTGACACATGGCCATTTTAATGTGGGTATTCCCGCCATATAGACGGGCCCAAAATATGTCTGTCTATTTTTACCGAGTCGTGGTTGTACCCTTCGGCGGAACCACGACTGGGTTTGTGCTCTCTGCTCGGAAGCAGAGAGCTGACAGTGTTATAGGGTTATAAAGCAGCCATCCTAAGACGACTGCTTCAATGCAAACCCTGCTGTATTTACTAGCCTTTCCACGCAAGGCCTGATGTTACACATGGTCATTTTAATGTGAGAATTCCCGGCAATATAGCCGGGCCAAAAATATGTCTGTCTATTTTTACCGAGTCGTGGTTCTACCCTTCGGCGGAACCACGACTGGGTTTGTGATCTGCTCGGAAGCAGAGAGCTGACAGTGTTTTAGGGCAGTTATAGAGCAGTCATCCTAAGACGACTGCTTCAATACAAACCCTGCTGTATTTACTAGCCTTTCCACGCAAGGCCGGATGTGACACATGGCCATTTTAATGTGGGTATTCCCGGCCATATAGCCGGGCCAAAAATATGTCTGTCTATTTTTACCGAGTCGTGGTTCTACCCTTCGGCGGAACCACGACAGGGCTTGTGCTCTCTGCTCGGAAGCAGAGAGCTGACGGTCAGTTATAGAGTTATAACGGTCAGTTATAGAGCAGTCATCCTAAGACTACTGCTTCAATACAAACCCTGCAGTATTTACTAGACTTCCCACGCAAGGCCGGATGTGACACCTGGTCATTTTCATGTGGGTATTCCCGGCCATATAGCCGGGCCAAATATATGTCTGTCTATTTCTACCGTGTCGTGGTTCTACCCTTCGTCGGAACCACGACAGGGTTTGTGCTCTCTGCTCGGAGGCAGAGTGCTGACAGTGTTATAGGGTTATAGAGCAGTCATCCTAAGACGACTGCTTCAATGCAAACCCTGCTGTATTTACTAGCCTTCCCACGCAACCCCGGGTGTGACACATGTGCATTTTAATGTGGGAATTCCCAGCCATATAGCCGGGCCAAAAATATGCCTGTCTATTTTTACCGTGTCGTGGTTCTTCCCTTCGGCGGAACAACGACTGGGTTTGTGCTCTCTGCTCGGAAGCAGAGAGCTGACAGTGTTATAGTGTAATAGAGCAGTCATCCGAAGACGAATGCTTCAATGCAAACCCTGCTGTATTTGCTAGCCTTCCCACGCAAGGCCGGATGTGACACATGGACATATTAATGTGGGAATTCCCAGCCATATAGCCGGGCCAAAAATATGTCTGTCTATTTTTACCGAGTCGTGGTTCTACCCTTCGGCGGAACCACGACTGGGTTTGTGATCTGCTCGGAAGCAGAGAGCTGACAGTGTTTTAGGGCAGTTATAGAGCAGTCATCCTAAGACGACTGCTTCAATACAAACCCTGCTGTATTTACTAGCCTTTCCACGCAAGGCCGGATGTGACACATGGCCATTTTAATGTGGGTATTCCCGGCCATATAGCCGGGCCAAAAATATGTCTGTCTATTTTTACCGAGTCGTGGTTCTACCCTTCGGCGGAACCACGACAGGGCTTGTGCTCTCTGCTCGGAAGCAGAGAGCTGACGGTCAGTTATAGAGTTATAACGGTCAGTTATAGAGCAGTCATCCTAAGACTACTGCTTCAATACAAACCCTGCAGTATTTACTAGACTTCCCACGCAAGGCCGGATGTGACACCTGGTCATTTTCATGTGGGTATTCCCGGCCATATAGCCGGGCCAAATATATGTCTGTCTATTTCTACCGTGTCGTGGTTCTACCCTTCGTCGGAACCACGACAGGGTTTGTGCTCTCTGCTCGGAGGCAGAGTGCTGACAGTGTTATAGGGTTATAGAGCAGTCATCCTAAGACGACTGCTTCAATGCAAACCCTGCTGTATTTACTAGCCTTCCCACGCAACCCCGGGTGTGACACATGTGCATTTTAATGTGGGAATTCCCAGCCATATAGCCGGGCCAAAAATATGCCTGTCTATTTTTACCGTGTCGTGGTTCTTCCCTTCGGCGGAACAACGACTGGGTTTGTGCTCTCTGCTCGGAAGCAGAGAGCTGACAGTGTTATAGTGTAATAGAGCAGTCATCCGAAGACGAATGCTTCAATGCAAACCCTGCTGTATTTGCTAGCCTTCCCACGCAAGGCCGGATGTGACACATGGACATATTAATGTGGGAATTCCCAGCCATATAGCCGGGCCAAAAATATGTCTGTCTATTTTTACCGAGTCGTGGTTCTACCCTTCGGCGGAACCACGATGGGTTTGTGCTCTCTGCTCGGAAGCAGAGAGCTGACAGTGTTATATGGTTATAAAGCAGCCATCCTAAGACGACTCCTTCAATGCAATCCCTGCTGTATTTACTAGCCCTCCCACGCAAGGCCGGATGTGACACATGGTCATTTTAATGTGGGAATTCCCGGCCATATAGCCGGGCCAAAAATATGTCTGTCTATTTTTACCGAGTCGTGGTTCTACCCTTCGTCGGAACCACGACTGTGTTTGTGCTCTCTGCTCGGAAGCAGAGAGCTGACAGTGTAATAGGGTTACAGAGCAGTCATCCGAAGACGAATGCTCCAGTGCAAACCCTGCTGTATTTACTAGGCTTACCACGCAACCCCGGGTGTGACACATGGTCATTTTAATGTGGGAATTCCCGGCCATATAGCCGGGCCAAAAATATGTCTGTCTATTTTTACCGAGACGTGGCTCTACCCTTCGACGGAACCACCATTGTGTTTGTGCTCTCTGCTCGGAAGCAGAGAGCTGACAGTGTTATAGGGTTACAGAGCAGTCATCCGAAGACGACTGCTCCAATGCAAACCCTGCTGCATTTACTAGCCCTCCCACGCAAGGCCGGATGTGACACATGGTCATTTTAATGTGGGAATTCCCAGCCATATAGCCGGGCCAAAAATATGTCTGTCTATTTTTACCGAGTCGTGGTTCTACGCTTCGGCGGAACCACGACTGGGTTTGTGCTCTCTGCCCGGAAGCAGAGAGCTAACAGTGTTATAGTGTAATAGAGCAGTCATCCGAAGGCGAATGCTTCAATGCAAACCCTGCTGTATTTCCTAGGCTTCCCACGCAAGCCCGGATGTGACATATGGTCATTTTAATGTGGGAATTCCCGGCCATATAGCGGGGCCAAAAATATGTCTGTGTATTTTTACCGAGTCGTGGTTCTACCCTTCGGCGGAACCACGACTGTGTTTGTGCTCTCTGCTCGGAGGCAGAGAGCCGACAGAGTTATAGGGTTATAGAGCAGTCATCCGAAGACGACTGCTTCAATGCAAACCCTGCTGTATTTACTAGGCTTCTCACGCAAGCCCGGATGTGACACATGGTCATTTTAATGTGGGAATTTCCAGACATGTAGCCGGGCCAAAAATATGTCTGTCTATTTTTACAGAGTCGGGGTTCTACCCTTCGGCGGAACCACGACTGGGTTTGTGCTCGCTGCTCGGAGGCAGAGAGCTGACAGTGTTTTAGGGTTATAGAGCAGTCATCCGACGACGACTGCTTCAATGCAAACCCTGCTGTATTTACTGTATTTATTGCCTTCCTACGCAAGGCCGGATGTGACACATGGTCATTTTAATGTGGGTATTCCCGGCCATATAGCCCGGCCAAAAATATGTCTGTCTATTTTTACCGTGTCGTGGTTCTACCCTTCGGCGCAAACACGACTGGGTTTGTGCTCTCTGCTCTGAAGCAGAGAGCTGACAGTGTTATAGTTCAGTTATAGAGCAGTCATCCTAAGACGACTACTTCAATACAAACCCTGCTGTATTTACTAGCCTTTCCACGCAATGCCGGATGTGACACATTGTCATTTTAATGTGGGTATTCCCGGCCATATAGCCGGTCCAAAAATATGTCTGTCTATTTTTATCGAGTCGTGGTTCTATCTTTCGGGGGAACCACGACTGGGTTTGTGCTCTCTGCTCGGAAGCAGAGAGCTGACAGAGTTATAGGGTTATAGAGCAGACATCCTAAGACAACTGCTTCAATAGAAACCCTGCTGTTATTAATAGCCTTCCCACGCAAGGCCGGATGTGACACATGGTGATTTTAATGTGGGTATTCCCGGCCATATAGCCGAGCCAAAAATATGTCTGTCTATTTTTACCGAGTCTTGGTTCTACCCTTCGGCGGAACCACGACTGGTTTGTGCTCTCTGCTCGGAAGCAGAGAGCTGACCGTGTTATAGGGCAGTTATAGAGCAGTCATCTTAAGACGACTGCTTCAATACAAACCCTGCTGTATTTACTAGACTTCCCACGCAAGGCCGGATGTGACACATGGTCATTTTAATGTGGGTATTCCCGGCCATATAGCCGAGCCAAAAATATGTCTGTCTATTTTTACCGAGTCTTGGTTCTACCCTTCGGCGGAACCACGACTGGTTTGTGCTCTCTGCTCGGAAGCAGAGAGATGACAGTGTTATAGTGCAGTTATAGAGCAATCATCCTAAGACGACTGCTTCAATGCAAACCCTGCTGTATTTACTAGCCTTCCCACGCAAGGCCGGATCAGACACATGGTCATTTTAATGTGGGTATTCCCGGCAATATAGCCGGGCCAAAAATATGTCTGTCTATTTTTACCGAGTCGTGGTTCTACCCTTCGACGGTACCTCGACTGGGTTTGTGCTCTCTGCTCGGAAGCAGATAGCTGACAGTGTTATAGGGCAGTTATAGAGCAGTCATCCTAAGACGACTGCTTCAATGCAAACCCTGCTGTATTTACTAGCCTTTTCACGCAAGGCCGGATGTGACACATGGTCATTTTAATGTGGGAATTCCCAGCCATATAGCCGGGGCAAAAACATGTCTGTCTATTTTTACCGAGTCGTGGTTCTACCCTTCGGCGGAACCACGACTGGGTTTGTGGTCTCTGCTCGGGAGCAGAGAGCTGACAGTGTTATAGTGTAATAGAGCAGTCATCCGAAGGCGAATGCTTCAATGCAAACCCTGCTGTATTTACTAGACTTACCACGCAAGACCGGATGTGACACATGGTCATTTTATTGTGGAAATTCCCAGCCATATAGCCGGGCCAAATATATGTCTGTCTATTTTTATCGAGTCGTGGTTCTACCCTTCGGCTGAACCATGACTGGGTTTGTGCTCTCTGCTCGGTAGCAGAGAGCTGAGAGTGTTATATGTTTATAAAGCAGCCATCCTAAGACGACTCCTTCAATGCAAACCCTGCTGTATTTACTAGCCCTCCCACGCAAGGCCGGATATGACACATGGTCATTTTAATTTGGGAATTCCCGGCCATATAGCCGGGCCAAAAATATGTCTGTCTATTTTTACCGAGTCGTGATTCTACCCTTCGTCGGAACCACGACTGTGTTTGTGCTCTCTGCTCGGAAGCAGAGAGCTGACAGTGTTATAGGTTTACAGAGCAGTCATCCGAAGACGACTGCTTCAATGCAAACCCTGCTGTATTTACTAGCCTTCCCACTCAAGGCCGGATGTGACACATGGTCATTTTAATGTGGGTATTCCTGGCCATATAGCCGGGCCAAAAATATGTCTGTCTATTTTTACCAAGTCGTGGTTCTACCCTTCGTCGGAACCACGATTGGGTTTGTGCTTTCTGCTCGGAAGCAGACAGCTGACAGTGTTATAGAGCAGTCATCCTAAGTCGAATGCTTCAATGCAAAACCTGCTGTATTTACTAGCCTTGCCACGCAAGGCCGTATGTGACACATAGTCATTGTAATGTGGGTATTCCCGGCCATATAGCCGGGCCAAAATTATGTCTGTCTATTTTTACCGAGTCGTGGTTCTAACCTTCGGCGACACCAATTCTGGGTTTGTGCTCTCTGCTCGGAAGCAGAGAGCTGACAGTGTTATAGGGCAGTTATAGAGCAGTCATCTTAAGACGACTGCTTCAATGTAAACCCTGCTGTATATACTAGCCTTCCCACGCAACGCCGGATGTGACACATGGCCATTTAATGTGGGAATTCCCGGCCATATAGCCGGGCCAAAAATATGTCTGTCTATTTTTACCGAGACGTGGTTCTACCCTTCGAAGGAACCACCATTGTGTTTGTGCTCTCTGCTCGGAAGCAGAGAGCTGACAGTGTTATAGGGTGACAGAGCAGTCATCCGAAGACGACTGCTCCAATGCAAACCCTGCTGCATTTACTAGCCCTCCCACGCAAGGCCGGATGTGACACATGGTCATTTTAATGTGGGAATTCCCAGTCATATAGCCGGGCCAAAAATATGTCTGTCTATTTTTACCGAGTCGTGGTTCTACGCTTCGGCGGAACCACGACTGGGTTTGTGCTCTCGGCTCGGAAGCAGAGAGCTAACAGTGTTATAGAGTTACAGAGCCATCATCCGAAGACGACTGCTTCAATGCAAACCCTGCTGTATTTCCTAGGCTTCCCACGCAATCCCGGATGTGACACATGGTCATTTTAATGTGGGAATTCCCAGTCATGTAGCCGGGCCAAAAATATGTCTGTCTATTTTTACAGAGTCGGGGTTCTACCCTTCGGCGGAACCACGACTGGGTTTGTGCTCTCTGCTCGGAGGCAGAGAGCTGACAGTGTTTTAGGGTTATAGAGCAGTCATCCGACGACGGCTGCTTCAATGCAAACCCTGCTGTATTTACTAGCCTTCCCACGCAAGGCGGATGTGACACATGGTCATTTTAATGTGGGTATTCCCGGCCATATAGCCGGTCCAAATATATGTCTGTCTATTTTTATCGAGTCGTGGTTCTATCTTTCGTCGGAACCACGACTGGGTTTGTGCTTTCTGCTCGGAAGCAGACAGCTGAGAGTTTTATAGAGCAGTCATCCTAAGACGACTGCTTCAATGCAAAACCTGCTGTATTTACTAGCCTTGCCACGCAAGGTCGTATGTGACACATAGTCATTGTAATGTGGGTATTCCCGGCCATATAGCCGGGCCAAAATTATGTCTGTCTATTTTTACCGAGTCGTGGTTCTAACCTTCGGCGGAACCAATTCTGGGTTTGTGCTCTCTGCTCGGAAGCAGAGAGCTGACAGTGTTATAGGGCAGTTATAGAGCAGTCATCTTAAGACGACTGCTTCAATGTAAACCCTGCTGTATATACTAGCCTTCCCACGCAACGCCGGATGTGACACATGGACATTTAATGTGGGTTTTTCCGGCCATATAGCCGGGCCAAAAATATGTCTGTCTATTTTTACCGAGTCGTGGTTCTACCCGTCGGCGGAACCACGAGAGTGTTTGTGCTCTCTGCTCGGAAGCAGAGAGCTGACAGTCTTATAGGTCAGTTATAGAGCAGTCATCCCACGACGACTGCTTCAATACAAACCCTGCTGTATTTACTAGACTTCCCACGCAAGGCCGGATGTGACACCTGGTCATTTTCATGAGGGTATTCCCGGCCATATAGCCGGGCCAAATATATGTCTGTCTATTTCTGCCGTGTCGTGGTTCTACCCTTCGTCGGAACCACGACTGGGTTTATGCTCTTTGCTCGGAAGCAGAGAGCTGACAGTGTTATAGGGTTATAAAGCAGTCATCCTAAGACGAATGCTTCAAAGCAAACCCTGCTGTAATTACTAGCCTTCCCACGCAAGGCCGGATGTTACACATGGTCATTTTAATGTGGGTATTCCCGGCCATATAGCCGGGCCAAATATATGTCTGTCTATTTTTACCGTGTCGTGGTTCTACCCTTCGCCGGAACCACGACTGGGTTTGTGCTCTCTGCTCGGAGGCAAACTATGACTGGAATCAAGCTAGTATTTATCCAGAAATACTTCCACTTATTTACCAGCAGATGCTCCAGGGCACCATAAATAGCTTTCTTTTTCAAGGTGGATTTCTTATGATCTCAAATTGTTCTACAATTGAGTGCTTATCTTAACAGCAGAATTGTTTTACAGCCCTTAGAATAAAAACTATGTTTCATATTGAAATTACGCATGAAATGTTGTTGGGGCATATTAAAAACCATTCAATCTTTCCAGAAGAGTATGAAATAATTTTCAGGAAAAGGAATATTTTAGTTTTTTAGATATTCTTGAAGAGGCTATCATAAAGAACAAGGGTATCCGGACATTTTTTCATACGTAAATGTGAAAAAGTTTTTACACTTTTGAATATTTCCAACTATAGGACCTTTAATATATACTTATATTTGTGTTTTATCTTTTACCACGGATTTACTTTTTTTTTTTTTTATCATTTCACCCCGAGCAAGACGGAAACGCCACTGATATGCAGGGGGTTACTTAAATGTAAAAAGATTAATTAGAAAAGAGTGAGGAGTACAAACTAGTTAGAAAGGAACAACAGAAAGCTGAGATAGCAGGTGCGATGATAGATACATAGGTGGAGAGAAAGGGAAGGTTATACAGGGAAGGGGAGAGAGCTAGAGTCCAGTGGTTAGTAAATGAGTATTGACTTTGCATTTAACTTTCTGGAGGTTGTAGCCGTCAGGAAAGCAAGAATACGGGAGCGAGTTCCACAGGCGGGAAGTGCGAGAGAGGAAGCTGCAGGAGTAGAATTGTCGTCTGCATTTGGCTAACCTGACTGTGAATGGCGAATCGCATCCAGAATATCATCCGAGAATTCTTGAGGCAATTCATATTGTGGCTAATCAGCATTTTTCTTATAAACAGAATCTCATTCCTATATCTAAATTTAATCAGTTAGTAATCTACACTGTTTATTCCTGCTAATATTTATTTCACTCTAGCTTTTTTATTTGTTATGCATATATTCGTATCTGCCTTGTCTTTGAAGAGCGGTAAGCGGTTAGCTCTTTTTTTTTATTATTTCATTGTTGTTATATATTTTCAGCAAACGGCTTTGCGGGGTATTTTATTTATTAGTCCTCTGTGTCTCCATTGTTGTATACTTGTGTACATATTTAGAGATTATCGAAATGTCTTTTTAAAGCTTAGATATAATGTTGTGTTCTGCATGTATGGTTTCTACATAAGCATTGCATGAATAATCTATTTTTAGATGAATCGGTTCCATTTACGAACATGAGCACTTGTTTATGGAATTCGAAATATGTGCAAGTCACGTAATATTAAGCGGCCCGGAATGAAAAATCAAATATCAGTTGTCTTTGCTCCATTCTCTTTTGGGCCAATATCCTTTGTCCCGTTTCGCAATATACGTTAGATAATCGGACAGAGAAATGCTTTATCATTGGTTGGTAAGCATTATAAAAATGGACAGTTCTGAAATTAAAACCCGTTCGGCATAGGGTTAGCTACATTAACCAGGCAAAACGTACTATATTACCCGCCCTGACAACACTTAACATCTTGAAACCGTCTCCGTATTGCACATTGAGTGTGCGAGTTTTGAGAAAACGATGACTGGAGAAACGAAAAGAATGTTAAAATATTCACCCCGTTTGTTTGTTTTTTTTTTTTATATTATTACGTGTTTAATATATCATGAGAAAAACAATCCTATTAATGAATAATTATTTTCTTTATATTAAAAGTACTGTTCCGGAGAATATAATAAACCAAATTATTGAGGAAATAAATGAAACTCAGGTGATAAAATGTAACTCAAAAGACAGGTTACTGTCGAGGTTGACAATGGGTGTATCTGGTTTTGACTGTTATTACTGGATGGAGCGTTATATATATGTCAGAGAGCTTTGATTTTATACCAATTTACTTTCTCACCGTTCAACTGTGATACCGTGAAAGCAACGAGGATTTTTTGTGAGAGAATATAGCGTTAACAGTGAAAGCGGAGCAGTGACGGTGAATTCATTAGCTCATTAATGTTAACTGAAAACAAAGAATATCATCTTTAATTTGAATTCCTCTATTTAATTGCATTTTCTTGTATTTTTCTAATTGATAGTTTTTCATATTACCCCATATCTTTACAAAAAATGATTAGGTGCTGGCCTAATGTTAAGAAAATGCATTACCTCAAAATGAAAGGAAAAAATTTACGAAAAGAAGAAACCATTTTTCTTACTGTCGCATTCATATTCGCAACAAAACAAGCGTTCTAAATTAAAATTCTTCCTAAATTACTGCCAAGACACGACACGCCGATTTTTATGCAGCAAAAGAAATGCATCTCAAAAAATAGGTAGGGTTTAAAATTTTAGGCAAAAAAGGAAATAATGTTTTTATTCTTATTATTTGTGATAATTATATAAGATTTTGATGCCTTTCCAACTTCTGTAGTCATTATTTATTTTTCTTCACCTCTTAATCTGCTATCAGTTTCAACAGTAATAATCGCCATCGGCCTTAATGACATTAATAACTGAGCTCGCAATCTTTGGTTGACAAGGTGTGAGTTAATGGCACGGAAAACAAAATAAGTGAAGTAGGTTCGAATTCAGCGTGTTTATTGCCTGAGATTACGAAAAAGTAATTTCCATTTTTTTATATTCATCAACTTTATTTTTAAAAGGTAATGTTCAATTAAATTTTATTTTGCTGTATTTTCAAAATTATTACAAAACTGGTCTCTTATCACATAGAAAAATCTGTAATTTCTTTTTATTGAAATTATATAAGTTTGGATGAAATCAGTGGCGTTGTTATTATTGGTGTCTGATGGATTAAAAATCAGAAAAATGTACGTGGATCGCTGTTTCTTTTACTCTAATTTTACTCAATATTTACACGGGTTTATCTGTATGTGTGTGTGGATCTCTTACGTTCGTGTTTATACAATATTAAAGTTCTAATATTTCAAATCTACTAAGAGTTTTTTTTGTTTAATCTTGATTTTAAAAAAATTATTATTATCACTTTATTATCAATTTAATATATCTTCTTTGAATCATTGAAAATTCAACAAAATAAATTTAAAAAAAACCTTGCGTGATAAACAACATATGAGTAATTATGTTATGCAATAGTTAATTTACTAAGCGCCTTTTAGATGTGGCACGAGACCAAAAGTATTGTGTACCCAGTGAGGAACGAACTCACTACTCAGTTGTAATATGTTCTAGCGAGACAAGCTTACTAAATATTACGACACACCGAGCTACCCCAGTCATGTCATGATACAGAATTGTACATATTTATGACGTCTTGAAGTGCTTACTTCCTTCTACAACAGTGAAATATCGAGATACCCTAGGGGATCATATAATTTGTGTTGCATAGCAACGACTAAGATGACATTGAGAATACACACTGAAAATATAACAACAAATTATGATCGTTTTTTGCCATTGGTATGCGAGTCTTATATATAGATTTTGTTAGTAAAAACCGAAAACAGATTATTTTCATGAATATTTCTCTTCAGAAGCAACATCTGTATATTTATGAGCGGAAACGGAAACTGCACGGACACCATTTCATATAAGACATAAAAATTATTTCATGTACAACCGCCGAGTATCACCCAGTTTATATTCCTTCTATGTTTTTTAAAGAACAGTAGAGCTTTAACCATTGTCTCTTATTTAAGATTATGTTTCCAGTTTCTTTTAATGTCTCTTAATTGTCGTTCACGCTAGGTAACCCATTACATCTTCGTGACATAATCACATCGCTTGTTTGGAAATTTTGTCTCTTCCACACATACAATCTATGTGAGAATATTTACACAAGTACATAAACATATACCAACAGATATATCATCATTTTCACTTAACTGGCCTCTGCAATTCTGGGGTGAGACATTTTTCTTTCTCTTCTTATCTAAGACTTTATCATTTCTTTGGTGTCCAGTATATATATATATATATATATATTGGACACCAAAGAAATGATAAAGTCTTAGATAAGAAGAGAAAGAAAAATGTCACATCCCAGAATTGCAGAGGCCAGTTAAGTGAAAATGATATATATATATATATATATATATATATATATTGATCTTTATAACTATTACATAGACAGGGATGTCACTAGTTTGTTTATATTATGAACAAAGCGTTCAAATTGGTATCTATCTATCTATCTATCTATCTATCTATCTATCTATCTATCTATCTATATATATATATATATATATATATATATATATATATATACCAATTTAAGAATATATATATATATAATATATATGATATAATATATATATATAATCTTTTCACTCTTACGTAGCCCCCTTGTTTGGGGTGATATGATTAAAAAAAATAATATATATATATATATATAATATATATAATATAATAAACTATATATATATATACCATTTAAGAACCATCACATCACTTGACAAGACACAAAAGTGTTGAAACAAAATGACTACTTTTGTAGTGATATTGTAACATATCCATGTTATAATTTATGAATAAATAATATATATATATATATATATATATATATATATATATATATATATATGATTATTTAAAATATATGATATGATATGATTCTTTAAAATATATGATATATGATATGATTCTTTAAAAAAAATACCTATTCGAATACTTCGTTCATCATATAAACAAAATATTGACGTCCCTGCCAATGTAATAGTAATAAAAATCAGACCCAGAAACAAGTTTTTTTCTATCCCGATTTTAGTTGCCTATCCCAGTTTTAATATTCGTTATAAAACGATATAACTTATACATGTAATTAATAAAATTATTCCAACACCCGATTCGCAATTTAATAACGTGCCTGTTTTAATTGTTACATATATATATATATATGTGTGTGTGTGTGTGTGTGTGTGTGTGTGTGTGTGTGTGTGTGTGTGTGTGTGTGGCTAAACACGCTGAGCATTTCTGCGTTTGCTTGGGATATTCAACTGGAACTGAACCCACAATACGAATGTATTTGCCCACGTCGCGTACTTACAATTATTCCATTACTAGAAGCATTTCACGTTTAGATATATACGTGTAAGTGAACGCATTTATTTGTGTAAACGTATGTATATGTTTATGCTAAATTATGTGTGTGCAGCAAACATGTTTATGAAATATTTTCTGCTTGTGTCGGAGCGTGTCTATGTAAATTTGTGGTTGTAAGTATGTTTGAACGTGCGTGTAAATGAATAAGTATACGCGAGAGAAAACATATTCCTTTGCCTCGTAGATACATTTTGTTTTTGCGTAATTCTGTGTCCGCTTGTGATACATTTTTTTTCGAAATCTGTTTACAAAAATGCCAGAATTTGATGCGGAAAGGCGTTCGCGTGTGTGAGTATCTTTTCATTTGGTTTCATTTGTGATCGTGTTTATTTCTTTGTGATTGACTGAGCTTGTGGGTGAATGTGTTAATCAGACATTTTTTCCCAAAAAATATTCAAGACATTACAAATTCTGTGATTAAAAGTCAATATGATTGTATTCCTTTAGAATATCAATTTTATTTTTTCACACCTCGTCTGATGTTGAAAATAATTAATGCATAAAAATTGGATAATCCTATTCACCCAAATGACTAACGAAAATCTCCTCACGAAATTTATAGACAAATCCTTCCGATGCATGCTGGGAAGTTTTTTGTTTTTTTTGTCAATTCTCTGATCGACATACACATTTTTCTTTCTTGCCTTGAATTAGTCGGCAATAATAAATTGACTGTATCCCTGTGGTACGTAAACATTTTCTATTTTGTAAATATTTTTCTTATTGTCATATTATTGACTTGCCTTGTATTCTACTTTTGCATGTCGTGTCCCTTCAGGAATTACGATCTTAACAGCTTCCTGTTCCTCGTAGGTTTTAATTTAGTAAATTATCATACGTGATACATGTTTGGGCGAACATGTCCCGCATTAGGTTGCCGTTGCTATATGCGCTAGACCGCCCGCCAGCCAAGGTTATAGAACCCAATCTGTTCTATTATTTAACCAATAACTGGAGGGAATATACGTATTAATACCTTTCCCAAGGCTATTTGTGCGTAAGTTAATGCAAGAAATTCAACTGGAATTCAAACTCGGTACCTCGATTTGTCGTTCCGAGTCGATATCCACTGCACCACAACGCATATTAGCTTTACCTTATTGTTTCTTCTGCTAAACCCCGTTCTATCATCCATTTATCAAGTATGACACATGTTTTCATTTTCCTTCTTTTTTCACTCTGTCCTGTGGGTATCAGATTTTCCAAGCCTACTTTCCTCATTTCAATGTCAAGCATAATTTTTCTGATGTTAAGTATAATTTTACATTTATTTCTATTTTCTTCAGAACGTCGCCGTTGTTCTGCCCAAAATATTCTACTGTAGAAGCACATTTCAGTTGCAACATGTCTCTTCCTCATCTTTGAACGGATTGCCCAAAAAGACAGTTATGACGTAAAAGTTTAATACTCTTTATGTTGTTTATTACAGAGTTAATTATTTGCATTCAGTTTTCTGCTCTTCTTGTCATTTTAATTATTGATATTATTGAGAATTGTATTCATTTCCACTTGAAAATACCTACTTATTTAATGGATCTGCCTGTGTCGCGATTGAAACATGATTTTCAGCAGAAAAAAATTTCATTATCTCTGTCATTTTTTTCCAGATATCGATATCTTTAATAGTGCACCAGAAAAGAGAAGTTGCATCTAATAGTGGCATTTATATAAGGTAATCTTTCCGGCAAGTCAGTAGTAAAACAAAGCTGACTTTCAACTGGTTTCCTGATTATGGTTTAACAGTTAATTAGTTAGCGTAGTAACTGCTTTATTACGAGAATTTTCACTGAAATCCACATTGAAGTAAATTTTCAAGAATCCCATCTTGAGTAAACCTCATGTACTGTTGTCGAGGGTAGTAGGAATTGAAACTTATTAATGACAGAGTTAGTTAATTACTGGTTATTTAGATACTGTGGTTCTATAATGGATTAATACAAACAAATATAGAGCTAATAGACTGCCGACCGCTGTTTTAAATGTATTTTTCATTCTCTCTGTAGTGTCTGATATATGTCATCAATGTCTTAATTAGAGTAATACCTAATCGATATATAAACATATATTTTACCTATGAGGTCTTCATCTTACTTTTTTGGTTATATATATATATATATATATATATATATATATATATATATATATATATATGCACAGACAAGGAGAGAGAGATTATCACCTGTTCAGAGTTATGTATCATTACCTGCGTGGACGGGGATTCAACAATGCGAATGATCATCATGTATATCTTAGCCATTGCTGGTGATAGTGGCGAGGCTGTTGCAAAGACTTATTCCTGCCGATAGATATCAGATCCCATTCCGAAATGTATTATTTGTATACAGAATGTCATCATCTTCATCAGGTCATCGATTGTTATACTGGTACGTTCTTCAATGGATAAGTTCGTTAGTGCCTCCACTAGGGGTACTTACGGGAGTGGGGAGACTTTTTGGCCTCTAAACAAACTAAATATTTTAAACTAGGAATTGAGGTTCAGGCTCAAAGTTTGCAACAAGAAAACGAATATGAAGGGATATTTTTATGAATAAACGCTTTTCGTCCGTAATTTGCTTGAATTATTATTTAAAATTTAAATCTGAAAACAATTATTGTAGTATTCATGTTTTATTACTTCAAATTTTATTTCTACTAGATTTCTGTACTTTAATTATTATACATTAATACAACTGCGGAAGGGGATGTAATAGCAATTTGAAATAGGGTTATCTTTTTATTTTTAGCATAGACAATGTTTCGAGAAAACACAATGAAGAAAAGAATATTTTTAAGTTGGGAAATGTAAATTTGAGGATAAATTAGATATTTATTTAAAAATATATATATATATGTGTGTGTGTGTGTGTGTGTGTGTGTGTGTGTGTGTGTGTGTGTGTGTGTGTGTGTGTACGATCTCTCACCCTGATTCAGCACTCTGGAAGAATAGTAGATTAAAAAAAACAGTAGCTACTCTACCATCTACGTATCGTTCATTTAATAATGAATTAGAACACCCTCGCTACTGGTGTATGAATACATGGTATATCATAGGCTAAATATCTGCCTCCTTCTACTGAGCGCCCATAGCTAAAAGGTAGAATCGCCGACTGACGCGAATTCGGTCGGGTTTCAATCCTGGGTAAAAAGCAATCGGATGTCTAACCATACTGATGAGCTGTGATACAGAGAAACAGATCTGTTTGCATATGACTATATATATACAGGATACCCATAAAGTTCGTGTGCAGTTTTAAAAACTTACAAATTTATTTGTCTTTCCGATAGAAATAATTTGTAAAAGTGATTAAAAAGAAGAAAATCTATATTTTTAAGATTTATTGAAAGCTTGATTGTTTCCACATGTCCTCCAAAGGTTAATACGATTTTGCAGTTCACGGAAAATATTTACCAACTGATTTACAGTAATGCCTGAAATCACATTAGTTATTTTAACTTTCAAATATTCTAATGAACTAGGTTTGGTTGCATACGCAGAATGGTTGCATACGCGAAAGCAATTTGTCGAATTCATGTAGTTTTGCTATCGTTGCGTTCAACTTTTGACACGGTGCGTTGTCTTGGCGAAATGTCACTGTTTCCGTCTTCCTTCCGTTTTTTGACATTTTTTTCTTCAAACGCACCAATAATGCTAGAGAATATTCGCTATTGATGGTTCTACAGAATGATTCTGAGGGTACCATGGACTAAACCCGTGAGCAACGATGAGGTTAGAGAGAGAATAAAAAAACGAAGAGAATTAATACTTAAAATCCGGAAGAAACAGATTAAGTCTCTGGGATACATAATGAAGAAGAAGTGCTAGAAGAATGTGATACTCACAGGGTAGATAGAGGCGAAAAGTGACAAGAAAATCAGCGGGTGATATACTTCATAGGAATAAACAAACACATAGAAGAACAGCCTTTGTGTGAAATAACAAAAAATATATTAATAAATAAAAACTGGAAGATGTGGAAGGCAATAATCATCTACATCCTGAAGAGAGACGGCAAATTAACGATAATATATATATATATATATATATATATATATATATATATATATATATATATGGGGGGGAGGGTGAGGAGAATATTGCTTCCCTGACGCTATATTTTTTAATATAAAAAATACAAACCAGAACGTTATGGAAAATTTACAGTTATTATTACAATATTCATAATTTTATCGATCTATTTCTCTTTCTTGTAAATATTCGATGAAAATAGCCGATCGCAGCCCTGTAGGTTGCCGGTTTATCATTTTGTAATACCTCAAAACAAAATAATTTATTCTGACACTAAGTTTATACTACACCGTATCTTAAGGGGACTAATAAATATTGTAATGTAAGTAGGAAATTCAAAGTCAGTTATCTGATGATGATGAAAAAAAGAACACTTTGCACAACAAATCTTGTTTACAGCATAATCTGCTTCCATGTCAATATACGTAGCAGGTATATTGTATTGCTTGCAGTCATGTTTTTGTTTTTATTGACGATGACAGTGGAGTGGTCTTCTGTTGGTTTCTCTAGGGTGATCTCATTAAGACACTAGTTCAAGTTTTCTGGCCATTGACTAACTGAAGTACTGTCGTTTTATTTTATTTATTTTTATTTTTTATTTTTATTTTTGTAAATAATATTATATATCATGCATTTATATATAGTATATCTTATATATTTATACTCGTGTATAGCTTTAAAATTTTTATGTGTTTAACTTTTATCCAGTGTTCAAATCCTGTCTTGTATTAGTGCATCAATGGTATACTATTATCTATAAAAGACGTTAGATTGCAGTAACGATCATTGTAACAACTCTCTCTGATCCCGCCATTATGTCTATTTAGTATTCTCACAAAAGAAAAGGTATGAACTGATTTGTATCAAACGTAGTGTTGTTAGTATAAACATTATTTATAAATTCAAGTTAAATTAATAGTGAAAAGCAAAATTAGCTATGTGTCAACTTTTCTTTAATAGCGTAAACATCTCTGAAAGTCGGTAGACATTGAAAATTTACGAAGAGTACATTTTCTGATCAGGCCACTGAGTTGAATGCCACATCATTTATCTAAAGGAGAAAAATTGATTCAAATGGAAGCAAACATAATTGTATGACGAAGACAGTAGTGTTGATGTTTGAAGCGGTTAATTAGCAGGCTTTTGTAATTGCATGGCACTGTAGAAGTGTATTTTTCTCTAATTTAGACAGGTTACTGTCGAAATATTTATTTCAGTTTATTTTGGTTTAAATTTAATTTACAAATATATTCCTGTTTTTTATTTACTATATTTACATTTCTGTATTTTGGGATGTTATTAATTAGTTGAATTAGAGCATTCACTTATCTGAATGTGTTTATGGTTCCTTAAGTTCACTGGTTTGTTTTTATTTATTAGACAAAGATGAAGTTTAATAAAAGGCTAACTGACAGCAAAGTTGTTTCTTTGTCAAAGTTAGCTTCCATATATCCCTAACTGTTGTAAACATGTTGGTTTTTTCCGAGTTGTCAAAGATTTTAATGACTGTAGTTTGTATGATGATTTTAAAGTGTAGATAACATAATAAAAAACGTGAAAGTATGAAGCACCCAACGAGGAACGAACTCCCTCTTTAGTCATGACCTCAAGTGGAATGACTATATAGAATCCATAGCCAAATCCGCTGCTAAGAAGGTCGGTTCCCTGTGCAGGAAGCTTTTTTCCGTCTGAAACAATCCTACACATAGAGAAATCTACCATTCGCACGCCATATCTGGCCATATCTGGTCGGGTGCTCCTGCTATCTAATGGATAATCTGTAATGTGATCGATCCAGACTTGGCAAGTCAAATACAGTCACTTTATCACCGGCGCATTGTGACTTCCCTGTGTCTCTTCTACAAATATTTTCACGGCTTCTGCTCTGATAAACTTAGCTCACTGGTGCCCCCTAAACGTGAATTCATTCGAGTCACAAGATTAGCAACTAGGTCCCACCCTTTTACTGTGAAACCAATAAAATGTAAACGCAAATTTTGCTTCTGCAGCTTTACTTGATTCCCCGACAGCTACAATCTCCAAGAATTTAAATGTAAATTCAATAGTCATCTTCTATCTCACTAACTTGTATTCTCTCTCTCAACTCTTTTCTCTGTCCACTCTAATCTCATCAGTATTCTCATCCTTCTCTTACTTACTTCTTGATACCACCTGCAACCTGTCACTCTTTCTCTTAACTCCCTGCACAACAGTGACAGTAAAATACTTTCTTGGTGCGATATGATTATAAAAACATTGATTTATCAAGACAATCTTTCAAATCATTACCCTACTGTGAAATGACCAACGCTTAAATCTGTACGGTCATGTAGTGTTTTGTAAATACCTTTTTGTAACGTAGGTTGTCAAATACTGCAAAGATATCTAAGCACGCGCCTCATTTAAGTTTTAGTATGTAAAATATTAGAACCCAAGAAGAAAAGTCTGGAAGAAATGTAGAATAAAAAGACACAAAGAGAATATTCGCTAAATGTATAATGAAACAAAAAAGCTAATATGAAAGTATTATTATTGCTAAAATAAAACAGTCATCGAGTAATTAGCCTCCAAAAATGTTACAAAATTTCTAAGTCATTCAGCGTTAAAAGGAAAATTTTCAGATATATATTATTTCTGTAATAAAAAGTTACATGTATTATTGAACATGAACTGATATAACGAATGGCTTGAAAAATGACAAGAAAATATATCAGTTACATATTTCAAATCCTATTGACAACATTGTAGCCAGATGTTTATTGTATTAAAAATTAAACTAGTTAACAAAAATTAAAAAATAAATAAAAGGAAATTGTGGCGAGACACAAATAATTTTTTAGTAAATGTGACGGCGATGAATCTGAAAACGATCTTACGTTTTCTTGGTTAGCTACCTTTTATTTTTTATTTTTGTCTTTTTGGATAGAAATGCTTCATTTTTGGAAAAAAAGCACTTTTTGTTTTCTGTATATATGGTATTGAACTATGGCAATATTTCTCAAAGTAATATCGTAGAAATATTATTTTTCAAAAAACACACAAATATTTGTTGATCTGCTTATTTAGAAAAACATTTTTTTTAATAACAATCAGACCTATAGTGGATTGCTTATCTATTCTTTTCTGCTTGTAGTGCGAGTCCGTTCTAGTGAAGGGTAGTTGTATACTGTTGCAGGTTACCGGAATTTGGCCTTGTGGTAGATAGCCCACTATAAGTCATAAAATGATTACAAATCAAGAAAGGCAATTTGAGTAGAAAAATAACATTTTTATATATACACATATCAATTAATGTTTTTACAATTAAAGTAATACTTGAATATAGGTCCAACGGATGTTAAAATGTTCCTGGCAAATAATAAGCTGAAAGAGAATTAATGCTTAGGAATGTGGGGTGCGTGTAAGTGAGCAATGTCTTTGATGTAGTCGCTCCTTAGGTCAGTAAGTAGTTTTGAGACAGGGAAGAAGGAAGGAGAGGGAAAGGGACGAGCATAGTAGCCGCTTGACTTGGTCAAGGGAGATATTAATTACTCTCGCCTGTCACCGTCAGTCTGTCTGCTGGGTGCTTTCTCTCTCGGCTTTTTATATCTGCTTTTTGGATCAAAGCAGCTCGTTTGAGATTTCACAATTGTATTTGATTCTAGGCTCCACATTGGCTGATAAATAAAATTCGCGTAGGCTCGCGAAATGGAAATTTAATATTTGATTAATTTCTGTTTTTCAACCGGAACATCTGCGCAAACACGGATGCGCGTCGACGACTTTTAGTCATTTGTTTTTGTCGGGAGCGGGCAAACATCCAGTCCGTCGCTATGATCGGTCGGTATCTCCACAGGCACTAAGTTTTTAAATTAATACGACTGAACATTCCAAGAACATCAAGTATATTCATCAAATTATTAATAAATTAACCGCAGAAATAAAACCTTCGTGGGCATAAGAAATATGGTTAAATGTTTGCTTTCCTGATTGTCTGTCATGTTCAATGATATTTAAGTCCCTTTTTTCAGCCGTCATTCGTTTATCCCAGCGTCTTCCCTTGGTTTAATATCCTGATGGTTTCGTTTACCTTGCTCGTGACTCACATCGCCATATTTACCGGAAATCTATTTACATTTTTATGTAAAAATGAACTTTAATACGCATAATACCATATTACAGATAAAGTGTGTTACTGATAAAGTTTATCAGCTAATTTGAATTGGAAATATTCGGCACTTCTATATTAAATATTTGACTCAAATACACTTTTTTCTTATTGAAATAGTTTATATCAGGTGTCTAACATAAATATCTTGGTTTACCTGAAAATTGATGTGTTTCTACGACCTTTATTAACTAAATGTTACAATCAGCCAAGATCGTAAATTTATCTATTTTCAGAAAAAGCAATGTTAGTACAGCAAAAACGGTAGCAAAGCATAAATATCTAAGGTTATTTTTGGAATTAGCACAACCAAATTAACTCGAAAATGTGTTATTGCAGATTTTAAAACACGTGTATTTAAGAGGTTAAGGGTCATTTTATATCTCGTGAATATTTTGATAGTTTCATAGGGAAGTTGTATTAGGATTCTGTAGTGAAAGATTACATTTGCATGTCACATTTGTGATATTTTAAGCACTTATTTAAGGATCCTTAAATCACGGAATGTAGTTTCAAAATAGGATATCTTGTTGGTCGAATGAAAACGTTTTCGCAGATGTCGGAATAGACTGATGGACTGATGAATCCTTGTAGTTATTCCTGGAAAGATAAACAAACTTTTTCAAAGTATTAGTATGTATCTGAATGCTTGCAGTTTGACGCAGTCACGTGAAGTTTGTGTTATAATGTGAAATAGAAATGAACAACATGCTGAAGAAAACGCTACGGTCTACAGATATTGGGAATAAATTATATATGATGATTCGTGAATGGAGTTAATATAGATTGGTAGCGACAAAGACAGTAAAAAGAGAAATAGTTTACACTCCAATGGAAAATAAATAGATTTTTTTTCTATCTAGTTTTTTTCTCAGCTACAAACAAAATATATAAAATTAAAAATGAAACATACTTAAAAAACTTAGTGAGAGGTTTGATCAAATGGTGGTAGGACTGTTGGTATGGTAACGGCGATAAAGTACGCAGACTGAAACCGATTTGCACTCATTGTCCTTAACCTTTGTCGATATACAGTTCTCGATCATTCCGGTTGTTTATTTCCGTACTTGGAAGGAAATTGTGTAGTTTGGTTGGATAACCACACATCAAAAGTTCCATCAGTGAACATGGGTTGTGCAGCATTTCTGGGGTTAAACCCAACAATACCCACGTCTGCCAACCATCATATGCCCCAGTTCGCCAAATATAACATTTGAAAGGAACAATATTTCAATGCATCCAAGAGAATTGGACGAGACAGCAGACTTCAAGGAGTTTAAGGAATTCGTTCATCAATCCAAACGACGCTTGATAAACTGTGTAGCTTTGTAAAGGGAATATTTCAAAGGAGATTAAATAAAGAAATGGTTTGGGTTATAGTTTTCATTCATTTTTTTATCAGTCGTTTTTATAATCTCGTTGCATTTATTAGCGAAATTATTAATCTGTCACTACCATCTCCAGCGATTGGTTAAGTATCAGGACAGACTGTAGCCTCGTTTGTCAACCAGTCTACTGCAGAAAATAATGACAGCCTACTGCAGAAAAATATTCAGACAGGATAGTGCTTCTATACACTTGGCTAGCAACCAGTCTACCGCAGACAGTAATGGCAACTAACCGAGTGCTCAGTAAGTCATGTCTCTTTCGAGGCATAATCGCTAAGTGTGTATTGCGCATGGCTCTTAACTGACTGATGGATCATCTGCATGATTGTTTCACGACCATGGAAATTTTTCTCAATAAATAAGTTTTCTCTTTCGAAAGTACATTTAAATTTGCCAGATTTCACAGGTGGCTATCACGGATAATTATGGCGATGATCGATACGATTGTTCTGGTTCGTATCGACACCATAGTTACTTCGTAATTATATATTTTTCTTTCTCTCTTTTTATTTATTTAACCCTATTTTCATTCTTACTTCCGTTTTCGTTCTATTTAATCCATTTTTTTTTTGTATTTTTGTTTCCGTTTCCTTTTTTATTCCTTGGATTATTTCATCATGATTTATTAACCCCTATTCTCGACCAACAAAATATTCCTTTATGAACAAAATCCACAATATAAGCACATCATTGCACAGGTAAATACTTCTAATCACCTGTGCCGATATGACGCTGCAACGGATAAACATGACTGAGGACACACTGCGGGAGAGAAAACAGAAAATTGATTAAAATATTTTTTTTATAAAAATATCGAATAATATATTTCGAATTCACATGCGCGCTTGTACGGAAAACTATAGTCAAAAAACAGAAAAAAATTAATATTTGAATTAACCCTCTATTTGATACAGTATGAAAACAAGCCTTGAAAGAAATATTTTCCTGAAAAATTTTTTAAGAGAAATATTTTATAAATTTCAAATGAAAGCAGTACTGACTGCTCAGTCAATGAATACCAAATGTTTCCTTATAGGGAAATACTGTATCAAATATGATACGAATGGCCCTAGAGGGTTAAATTGTATTATTAACAACAAGTGAAATCTTGTGCAAATATTTATTAAATGACATTATTAGCAACAAGTGAAATCCTGTTCAAATATTTACTTTTGTTCACTCGAATGTATATATCTCGATAAAGCACACTTAAATATTAATCCAAAGTTGTGTTCATCACAGGGCGTCATTGATCTGCCCGGCCATAAGGACCCTACCAGGATATAAAATTAAAAACGATTTGTAATAAGGAAATCTGGTTGTTTCTTTTTAATTTGTGGTTAAGTCTAAGAATATGTGAGCAGCATAGCAGTTACTGAATCTGGAATAAAATTTGTGAGTTTAAATTAAATTTATGTTCTCCCATCATCTATAGATTAAATAACATAGCTATCCTGGTTCTCGAGTGAACAGGTATAGAGGCTCGTCCCTTGTTCCCTGTTTAGGATGTGGTTTCCGGCTTTCTCTCTTCCAACCTTTTCACTCTTTTCTTTTTTTCTTTTTTTCAACTGGAGTAGATAGATTAAACTATCGCCCGGTTCACACTCCACTCACGTCTGTTGAACAGGTTAAGAGGCTCATCTCTTGTTCCCTGTTTAGGATATGGTTTCCGGCTTTTTCTTTTCCAATCTTCTCACTTTGTTTTTTTTTTTTTTTTCAATTGGAGTAGATAGACTAAACTATGGCCCGGTTCACACTCCACCCTCGTCTATTGAACACGTGTAGAGGCTCATCCCTTGTTCCCTGTTTAGGATGTGGTTTCCGGCTTTCACTTTCCCAATCGTTTCACTCTTACGTAGCCCCCTGCATATCAGTGGCGTTACCGCCTTGCTCGGGGTGATATGATTAAAAAAAAAAAGATAAAAATAAATTTAAGTGAGTGATAACTCTCTGTGTCCGACATCAGAAAACTTAAGAAAATATTCTTCTATATTTCTAAAGTAAGTATCACAATTTAAAGTTAATATTGTAAAAAAGCCTTCGAGCAAAATTATTTGCCAAGTTCCGGAAGAGACAGGGCATTTTTAAATAAATAAGTTTACGTATACACATGGAGTTTCATTTATTGTCAGCAGCATGAAACAATTATTAGCTGAAAATTGTTCTGCATTAATCACTGAATAATGTTTGGTTATTCATCTTTCATTATCATTCTGTAATAATATTATTCTTTATTACCTGGACAATACATTATTACCTTATTTATTTCATTACGATCGGGTACGTGCCGTCAAAAACGACAGCAAAATATTTCAATCGATATGTCGTCATATAAATGTAACAAAGTCACAAGACAATAAATCCAAAACACTGAGTGTGAAAGGGGGAATATATATATATATATATATATATATATATATATTATAAATTATGTTTTAGAACATGTACATAATTTCTTCTATATATGTCCTCTTTTCTATAAGCATATGGCTGTTTCAGTGTTTGGAACCCAAACACATCATCGGAAGAAATAAAGGTTTGGAATCATTCTCTGTTATATATGGTTCGTTGTTGTCGTGGGGGTTGGTTGGGGTTATTGGTAATTAAGTTAATATGTCTCTCGTTCTGACCGTCAGACCCTCGAAGAATCCGGTTTGTAAGTGTAATATTGTTGATTAATGCTATTATCTGTTGGAATGTACGTCCTATCGGTCGGGTATATCTTCCGGTTAGAATTTCTAAGAAGGCTTAGTGTTGAGTGGTCATTTTTATGGTTGGCTATCGTTTAATTGATTGATGTCTACTGTTAGGGGCTATACTCACTCGGATATATATATATATATATAACAAATAAATATTTAACAGTCTATATTATAATAAAGAAGTGATATATATATGCTTGTCTGTAACATAATTTTAAAGCTTGACCCCCCATAAAGCAAGCAGAGGCTACTGAATCAGAATAATTGTTCTGAAGAATGTGCACCTGAACTCTCCTCTGTACTCTCTACAACTCTATAATTATTGTCTCTCTGCTTCTTGCTTTGCTGCTTGCTGGAAGATCCACTCTGTTGTTCCTGTATTTTAGAATACTGGAGAACCTTTGGATCCCACTAATTATCATTCTATTCGCCTCTTACCGACTTTTAGCAAAGCGTTCTTGGCTTTTATACATTATGAAGTGGTTCAACATCTCACACACTCCTGTCTATTGATTGTCAAACAGTATGGTTTCCGCTTCACCAGGACTACTGCTGATATACTAACGAACACCATTGAGTATATATAACAGGATCCTGCTCTAGATATCTCCAAAGCATTTGATATAGTCTAGCAAACTGGTCTTCTAAGCAATCTACAGCGCTATGGTATAACTGGAAGATTGTTTGATCTAATCCAGTCGTTCTTTTCAAATCGCGTTATTAATAAGTACTGGAAGGACCTGCTTCCTATATATTATCATACGAATGCGCATCAACAATCTCTTTATGTAATCAGATCCCAAGTAGACATCAACGCTGACAACATCACCATTTACTCCCGCTTCGATAAGAAATCCACTGAGTCTGACAAGGTAAATTTCTCTGCTGATCTTGAAAAAGGTCTCCAATCTGTGGTGCACTGCGGTAAGAAATGACTCTAGAATTTTAATGCTTTCTGAGGCTGCTACTTTTTCACCACCAAAGACAATCGCTCCTACTCCGCATCAGCATAAGTCAGGCTAGTGACACCGAAAGCAAATCACCGGACCTCCTCGGCCTAACACTCTCAGTCGACCTCAAATAAAATGACTACATTGAATCCATAGCTAAAGCTGCTGCTCTGAAGGTTGCTTCACTATGTCGAGCCGGGATGTTTTTCTCCCGTCTGGATCCATCCTGCACATGTATAAATCTACCATTCGCCTGTGCATTGAATACTGCTGTACCATCTGGTCGGGTGCCTCTGCTTTTCATCTCGGGGTTCTTGACGATAACCATCGGAGAATCTGCAATGTGATAGATCTCGACTTGGTAGCTCGGCTCTAGTCACTTCTCACCGACGTAATGTGGCTTCCCTCTGTCTCTTCTACAAATACTTTCACAGCTTATGCTCCGATCAGTTTAGCTCCCTGGTGCTCCTTAGTTATGAATTTACTCGAGCTACTAGACTAGCAAATAGGTCTCATCCATTTACAGTGAAACCAATCAAATGTAACAGCAACTTCTACTCTACCAGCTTCTTTTTCCGCACTTCCCGCCTGTGGAATTAACTTCCATATATTTGCTTACCTGACAGATACAATATCCAATAATTTAAATGAAATTTCAAATGCCATCTCCTATTTCCTTTGACTCGCATCCTTTACCAGACAACACTTATATCGTTTCCACTCTAGCCTCATGCAAGTGTTCTCAACCTTCTCTTACCCATTCTCTGACACCCCCTGTAACTTGTTCCACTCTCCTCTTAACGCCCTTCACACCAGAGGCAGTAATGCTTACTTGAGTGAAATGATTATATAGAAAAAAATATCCCAAAAACATGACTGTGTCCTTCAGCATAGCCTCGTCTAGAATTGTCTCTGTCCGGAGATCAAGAATCTTTGAGTCTGAATTCTGGGCATGTGACATTTGGAAATTGAATATCAACAATGTCATTGTGAAAAGTAAATTATAACTTATTTTATGAACAAAATATAATTTTCTTCATCAAAATAATAAAAATAGAAATACGTTGGATTTAATATAGGGTTTGTTTGTTATGTAATAGCATATTTTAATTTCAATTAATTCTTCTACTTAGCAGAGAAAACAATGTATTTTTCCGTATCTAGTACACATGTTCTTACATATATACACCGCTCAAAATCAATATAAACACCATTAATTTCGCTTACGTCTTCGATATGGCTTCTGAAAAGATTACATGAATTAATAAGGTTTCTTTATACATGTTGCCTATCATTTCCCTGATAGCAGCTTTCCGCGAGTCTTTAGCATGGCGGCTTATTAGTCTCCCCCTTATCGACGCCTCAGACTTAGAGTCTATAATTTAAATCAAGTGAGCAAGGAAAACAACTTTTGTGAGTAACATTAATGTGCTTGATTTTGTTTAGCGAGCGCACTAACAGTAGCACATGGTTCTCTCGAACACTTCTTCTTCTATCTGCCGTTTCTCTTATTGACGTAGGCGATCGTGGCTCTCCAAAATGTCCTATCAGTTTTAGCCCTTAATAACTTTTTTCCTTTTGTTATTTCTCCTAAAACTTGTTTTGCCATCAATTTACTCAAACTTACTAAGTAAATTATGCCCCTTTTTCCTTCAATACGCCCTATGAGTAGAATGTTTCCAAGCCGTATTTCCTCATTATATCCACCGAATTTTTTTCTGGTGTCTCTTTTTGATGTTCAGTTTAATTTCTTTTATTGTTCTCCTTTTATTTAAAACTTTGTCGTTTCTCACATATTCAATACATGGTATACTCAGCATCCTCCTGTAGAAGCATATTTCTGCTGCATCAATCTCTTCTTCATACGAGAACAGATTTTCCATTATTTGGAGAACTGATATTTCGTAACATTTAAGTACTCTTTTCTTAGTCTCTAAGGAAATGATATTTTTAATAATTAATTTAGCATTTGGAATGCATACTTGGCTTTCCCATGACAATAAATGACTTCTTTTTACAATTTTGATATTTGTATCTGACGTTTTCATGTATCATGCCCGATTCTTGACTTCGACACCGGGAGATCATTGTCAGTTGCACTCATTGATATTCCTGTGTTTGCATCGATGTTACCATACCTATGTTGGATCTTGGCATTCATGATAGTGTCGGACCGTCGAGAATGTCTTATTCAATTTCTCTGTTGACCAAGATTTATTAATACCAGATACCTTCAGTCTTATCCTTATCTCATACGTGAACGGCTATTTCCGAGTCCATGTGGTTAACAGCAAAAATCAACTCTTACAGCATAGCATTTCATCTGCCTTGTTTCGAGTCGTAGTTTCCATGGAGAAGTTAAAAAAGAAACAGGCCCGATCATAAGTTAAAGCAGATTATTTGTAGTTTTCTAATGATAGGTTCTCAAGTATCTGGCACACCTTGTATGCGGTTTGGTTTATTTTGTTTTTGGCATATCAGCCTCCAAAGGTTATTTTAAACTGGTACATACCTGTACCTGTTAAAAGCATTCACTCTGGTCGGGTTAAGCCGGCTTCCTCCCGAGCGCGAACCACAATTCGAACCATCGCAGCCCACGTTTGCCGATTCTAAGTCAGGTCACATGAAATGGCGAGCCACTCGCGTTTCCATTGTCGAAGACGAACAACTTGTGCTACGTTATCCTTGATAGACGTCACCCACGTTTCTGCTGCCCACCAACACGTTTGCGCCAGCCCGGTAGAGAAGAGGAGAGAAGGATATCGCGGATGAGTTCTCCCACCTGACGTCTAGTTGCGTGCCCGAACCATCATAGTTGAAGAAGAACGGGTGGCAAAGGTCGGAGATTCGAGCGTCGTCGTAGAGTTGACGCTGGCAGTCGACCGACGCGGCGACATCGTACAATGCAGCGAATGTAATCACTGTCAAAGACTTTAAGCTTTTGCAGGTCAACAGCTCTCATTGGCCACGTTTCGCGACGAAAGAGAAGGATCGTCCGAACAATAATCGGAGAGATGTGCTCTTTAGTAGCAGTGGAGAGCTCTCGTCGCCCCCATAGTGACCGCTTCAAATGAACGAATGCAGACCTTGCAGCTCCTATGCGGCGTTCGACCAGCAGCAACTTGCCCAGTTGGTACTATGGCTAAGCTGTGTTAGACAGTAAGCTGGTAACTCTGTATGGATATATGAATAGAATATGTATTCTTTGTAAGAAATCAGTTTGTAGATCAGATTTCAATGAAGTATTTTTGTAAAGAGTGTTTTTTTTTTGCCATGAGTCAAATATAGTATTAGTAACATTTTATTTAACTTAAAAACCTACGCCTGCTAATATTTCTTGTTTCAAGAATGTATTGCTGGTGTTTTACTATAAAAATCTATCATTATGGTTCCTAAGTGTATAGACCAATGTTTTGGGGTTAGCTATTTTTCCACAGCAGGTATCCAAACAGGTACTACCAACCTTGGTCAGGTGGGACCTGGGAAAATAGCAATTAAGTTATAGTCCCAGGCTTCTCAAAACCTTCCGATCAGAGGCCTTGCTGGTGGATGCTGTTTATCCTCATACCCATGACATCTTGTAAGCGTATTCCACCTAATTTCACGATGAAAATATACTTGCAACTATCAAATATAGTTTTTAGAGCATTATTTAAAGGATGACGTACTCAGAGAAGGGAATTCTGGAAGTAGAAAAACGAAAATGTTCTTATTCATTTCAATACAGAGTTTAATTGAATAAAAGCGTAATTGATGTTTATTAATATTGATCTTTTCCCAACAATATATAAACGTACATTTAAATCGACATTATTAGGACTGTTGTCCTCATCTTCGTTGCCATTTGTATGACGTTTTGGGCGTTGTACGCTCCGGACTTCTTCAGGTGCGAGGAAATTCGAACCGAACCTTTTATTACAATCACTGGGGTATTTCATCCACATGTCTTAATTGGAAGACATGCCATGAGTTATCTCCCTCTAACCCTGCAAGATATTTGTTCACCACTGCTATAGCCTGCTATTGAACACACAACTTTAAGAGTCAAGTCAGGAACTAACCTACGTCAATATCCACTGGGCCATGTCCTTAATATCCCAGTTATTTTAATAAAGGGTTCAGTTCGAAATTCATAGCACTTAAAGAAGGCCGGGGCGTACAACGGCCGAAACGTCGTACAAATGGCTACAAATATTGGGACAATAGTCCGAATGATGTAAATACTGTAAATACAACCTCATCCCAGAACTATAGACAAATATTAAATTTGAGATATTTGAAATAACGTCTTAAATATTTACTGAAAATCAGACGAACATAAGATTAAAACGAACTTTATTTAAACAGGAAGTAAACAGTGAAAATGTTTATAGACACTACAAAAAAAATGTAGTCCACTTATTTCCACGGAGACTACAAGGGATATATGAGTAACAATAGCAAGCTTAATTCATGGATATTTCAGTTATGAAAGGGAATTCCACCCACCACGTAATCACAAGCACTAGCTATGAATTCTAGCCAACTATTATGATCTTATTGACATCTATAAAGTGAGGACAGTAACTTGTCTTGTCTTCTTCTTCTTCTTCTTCTTCTATGTGCCCTGTCCTTTCAGGACGTAGGCGATCATGGTTCTCCATGTCTCCCTATCCCTTGTGGCTCCTAGTATGTTTGTTCCTGTTACTCCTGTCAACCCCCGTTCCATCAACCACCTGATCAGGCCCTGCAAATATTTTATCCGCTGCCTTCCTCTGTCTCTCTTTCCTTCTATCTGGCCAGTCAGTATCAGGGTCTCCAGACTCTCCTTCCTCACTGCGTGTCCCAGGAACTTCAGTTGTCTCTTCCTGATGCTCAGTATCAATTTCCTCTTTGTTGCCATTCTTTCCAACACCTCATCGTTGATTGCATGCTCAGTCCATGATATCTGCAGAATCCGTCTTGTCTTACATATCTTTAACAATGATAAAAAAACAATATCTACTGCGTATGTTTACGTCGACTCATTGGTATAAGGAAATAATTTACAAACAACGACGAATATTAATGCGTACAAGGTTTTCCAGATCCCAACTTCAAAAAATTTTATGTCAGACACTATTTTACCAGCCTGCTGCTTAGTTATTACTTGTACAAAGCAAATTAAACGTAGGTTGTAAATAGAAAAAAACAACTTCACTTGTTATAAAATAATAAGGATTTACTAATGGTATATTCAGTAAGTCAGTTAAGTGCCATACGGGAAACACGCTTGGGCGATCATGTCTCGAAAGAGACATGGCTGACTGGGCAGAAGAGTATCCCACAGTATGTTGCCATTGCTTTCTGCGGTAGATTGGTTGCCAGCCAAGGCTATAGAACCCAATCTGTTATGTTATCTAACCCATAATTGGAAGGAAGACAGGGTATTTGCGCGTAAGTGAATGCAATGAATTCAACTGGAATTTGAACTCGGCTCCCCCACACATAATTAAATAGCCTTTTTTTATATCTTGTTTACACAAGCTGGATTTATGATTAAAAAAAATATTTTTCTTAGCATTCAAAAAAGTGAACTGCAAATTTCTGACCCTCAAGATGGGAAGAAACAGCAACAACATGTTTATATGTGGTTTAGTCTCAACTTCATTTGACCATGGTATATTCTTTGACGTTTTTATTCATATATGTAACGATTAAATCCCAAATTCAACATTGTCTTCGAGTTAATACTTTTTTCTGAGAATAAGTTTTATATTTCTAACAGCAAAGTAAAAACTAAACGGACAATTTTGTAATCTTTTTTTAATTTATTATATTAATGTTATAAAAACTTTCATTTTCAGAATGAAATATGACACAATCTCACTTTCGCTCTCTCTCCCTCTCTCTCTCTCTCTCTCTCTCTCTCTCTCTGTCTATTTATCTTAGTATTATAAGCATCTATTCAATGATATAACATTACTCACGCGCACTCACACACACACACACACGCACACACGCACACACACACACACACACACACACACACACATATATATATATATATATATAGGAAACATAATTTATTCAAGCAGGTCTCATTAAATAATATAGATATATTATCTGTATTTTAAGAAGAATCTGTTCTAGTATTTGTCTATATTTCTGAAATGTGGTAGTATTTTCAGTATTAATATTATTTGGACTATTGACCACATATTGTTGCTATTTTTAGGACGTTTCGTTATATGCTGCGGACTTCTTCAGGTGCTAGGAATTTCGACCTGAACCTTTTGTTACAATCACTGGGGCATAGCATTCATATTTCTTGTGTAGTATAAATGCCACGATTGGAAGTCATGAGTTATCTCCCTCTAACCCTGCAAGTTACTCGTTCACTATCTATCTATCTATCTATCTATCTATGCGATTATATGTATTTATATACTAATTCTGTATGTGCACATACATAATTAGTATATAAATACATATAATCGCATAGATAGATAGATAGATAGATAGATAGATAGATAGATAGATAGATAGATAGACTGACAGGTAGATAAACAGATTCACCATTTTTGGGAATTTTTAAAAATAATATATATATATATATATATATATATATATATATATATATATATATATATGCATATTATTGAACTCACAACTCTAAGAGTCAAGTCAGGAATTAATCAAATGCCACCATTGGAAGTCATGAGTTATCTCCCTCTAACCCTGCAAGTTACTAGTTCACTATCTATCTATCTATCTATCTATAGATATGAGAAGTCCGCAATAGATAGATAGATAGATAGATAGATAGATAGATAGATAGATTGACAGGTAGACATATATTAATTCTTTCTATATATATATATGAATGTATGTATGTCTGTGCGTGTGTTCGTGTGTGTGTGTGTGTGTGTACATACATAATTAGTATATAAATACATATAAACGCATAGATAGATAGATAGATAGATAGATAGATAGATAGATAGATAGATAGATAGATAGATAGATATGAGAAGTCCGCGATAGATAGAGAGATAGATAGATATGAGAAGTCCGCGATAGATAGATAGATAGATAGACTGACAGGTAGACAAACAGATTCACCATTTTGGGAATTTTTTAAAATAAAATATATATATATATATATATATATATATATATATATATATATATATATACTATTGAACTCACAACTCTAAGAGTCAAGTCAAGAACTAATCAAAGTCTATATCAACCAGGTCAAGTTACTTTAAGTGTTCGTTTCGAAATTCCTAGCACCTGAAGAAGGTTGAGCGTGCAACGGCCTAAACGCCGTAAAATGGCAACAAATACATAGACAATAGTCCAAATAATGTAAATACTGTGAATCCGTTCTAGTTCTTTAATTTGTTTCTTCATGTTATATTGAAATTCATCAAATAAAAGCGCCGTAATTCTTTGGTTCTCCTCCGAAATCATCTTCAGAAATTAATTGCCAGGACAAACTTGATATAAAATTAGTATGCATATATATATGTATATATTATTTTTTAAAATTCCCTAAAATGGTGAATCTATCTATCTATCTATCTATCTATCTATCTATCTATCTATCTATCGCAGACTTCTCATATCTATCTATCTATCTATCTATCTATCTATCTATCTATCTATCTATGCGATTATATGTATTTATATACTAATTATGTATGTACACACACACACACACACACACACACACACACACACACACACGAACACACCCACAGACAGATACATTCATATATATATATAGAAAGAATAAATATATGTCAAAGTTTGTCATTTAGCTGCTTTCAGGATTCCGACTCCATGGTTTCGTAGGCGGATCTGTTCGTCTACACAAAAGCAATTATCAACAGTTTGGTGTGCGTTTGCCTGCATGCGTCCATGTGCTGTCTGTGCAGATGTACGTCCGTTCGCGTCATTCCGTCTGGGAGGATGTGCGTAAGTGTAAGTTCTCATTTGTCCTTATATTCTTCTTTATTCTTACTATTATTGAATTTACGATCTCTCAAGAGATTTTTGTTTTCCCTTTTTTCCTTTTCCTCTTTTCCTTTTGTTCGACCGTCGTCATTCGTGGCGAATTATTATGCCACTGTATTTCATTTATGAGAGCTCTATTTATACGGAAAAACACACACCGTATATATATATATATATATATATATATATATATATATATATATATATATATAACCATGTGATATAGATATAGAAGACTCCAAACGAGTATCCTGTACATAAAGTGGTAGGATAACTATCTAAGAAAGCTCTAAATATATATGTATATAGATACATATAGAGCAAATATGAGAAACATATATGTGTGTGTGTGTGTGTGTGTGTGTGTGTGTGTGTGTGTGTGTGTGTGTGTGTGTGTGTGTGTGGCTACTAGTTTATTTGTGTTCAGCTTGGGGGTTGTAAATTGAGGTAATAACTATGGAAGATTAAACGTTCGTTTGTCGGTGCTTGTTTATATATATATATATATATATATATATATATATATATATATATGCGTAGAGATGTTTATTTAAAATATTAGTTCGTTCATTTGTTTATTAATAATTAATTTTATTAATTTTATATCATAATCTCTTAATTTGCGTTTATTTTTATTAGTGATAAGATAAAAAATTAAGTTATTTATTTTTTTTTTAATCATTTCACCCCGAGCAAGGTGGAAATGCAGGGGGCTACATAAATGTAAAAAGATTAATTAGAAAAGAGTGAGGAGTACAAACTAGTAAGAAAGGAACAATAGAAAGCTAAGAAAGCAGGTGCGATGACAGATACATAGGTGGAGAGAAAGGGAGGGTTATACAGGGGAGGGGAGAGAGCTAGAATCCAGTGGTTAGTAGATGAGTATTGACTTTGCATCTAAAATTCTGGAGGTTGTAGAACAGCAGGGGCGCCTGACCATAAATGGCAGTAGTACTCCATGCACGGACGGATGGTTGACTTGTATATATGCATGATGGATTCAGGTGGAAAAAACATCCTGTACCGACATAGTGACCCAACCTTCTTAGCAGTAGATTTTGCTGTGGATTCAATATAGTGCTTACATTTGAGGTGTGAAGACAGGGTAAGTCCGAGGAGGCTTAGTGTATTGCTCTCCGGGAGAATAGCTTGGTCCATGCTTATGGGAGGCAGGAGAGGTTGCCTGTGATGGTTGACAGACAACAGCTTGGTCTTAGATGAATTGAAGTTGACAAGCCACTTCTTGCCCCAGTTCACCACAGAGTGTAGATCCCGTTCAAGGTCAGCAGCGAGATTATGTCTGTCCGCCACGACAGGTTTCTTACTGGTGCTGGAGTATATTGTAGTGTCATCTGCGTAGATGCCTACTTGGGACTTGATCTCATCTGGGAGGTCGTTGATGAAAATAAGGAAGAGCGTCGGGCCCAAGATAGAGCCCTGTTGGACACCAGCATTCGTGCTGTAGGACGAAGAGGCACGCCCATTCAGAACGACCTTCATTTTGCGGTTATTTAAGAAAGATTGTATTAGGTCAAGCAGGCGACCGGTAATACCGTAACCGCGTAGTTTGCATAGGAGGCCAGAGTGCCAAACCCTGTCGAAAGCCTTGGAGATGTCCAGAGCAACCGCGCGAGCCTCGTCAGACTCATCAAGGAACTGTAGCATGTACTCCGTTACGGTTGTTACCAGGTCGGCCGTGGACCTGGCAAAGCGGAACCCATATTGCCTGTCAGAGTAGAGTTTGTGGACAGTGAGATGATGAACTATTTCAGCATTGATTATAGCCTCGAATACGTTCAAGAATATCGGTAGAAGACAGATAGGGCGATAGTTGGATGGGTCCGAGTGTTCACCACAATTCTTAAATACAGGAACGACTGAAGAGAACTTCCAGCATGCAGGAAAGCAGGAAGCAGAAAGGCAGTAGTTAAACAGTTTAGAGAGGACAGAGGAAAGTTCAGGAGCACACCTCTTAAGGACTATCACCGGGATTCCATCGTCTCCACACGCCTTATGGGGGGTGTTCCGCATCCTTATTGAAGAATTCATTGTTGTTTTTAAAACAAATTATTCTTAAATGTTTTTCTCTAAAACATTTAAGAATCGCTCATTAGATTTTTTCCCTTGTTTTCCTTTCACTCTTTTCCTTTGGTTTGACCGTTGCCATTCATAGCGAATTATTATGCCATTCTATTACATTTGTGAGAGTTCTGTTTGATTATTTAGCTTTTGCAAGCACACACACACACACACACACACACACACGCACACACCTGTATATATATAAATATATATCCAAAGAGACAGTACTCCTGCAGCTTCCTCTCTCGCACTTCCCGCCTGTGGAACTCACTCCCGTATTCTTGCTTTCCTGACGGCTACAACCTCCAGAAATTTAAAAGCAAAGTTAATACTCACCTACTAACCACTGGACTATAGCTCTCTCCCCTCCCCTGTATAATCTTCACGTTCTCTCCGCCCATGTAACTGTCATTGCACCTGCTTTCTCAGCTTTCTATTGTTCCTTTCTAACTAGCTTGTACTCCTCACTCTTTTCTAATTAATCTTTCTACATTTATGTAACCCCCTGCACATCAGTGGCGTTTCTGCCTTGCTCGGGGTGAAATGATTAAAAAAAAAAAAAATGTTGATTGTGGTTTGATTCCATCCGTCCGATACATGTCATATATAATAAAGAAGTAAATTATATATTTTAAATGTAGGAAATAAATGATGCTTGTTTATATGTGTGTGTGCCACGTGTAATAAAAATAATAGATGCTTTTTGTAAATGTGTCTATGTGTCTGCATGCGAAAATAATGCATCTGTCCAGCATTTATATATATATATATATATATATATATATATATATATATATATATATATACTGTAGACGCAGTAAGTGCGTTTTTGTGTCTGTAACTTTAGTATATGTGTAAATGAAAAAATGAAATATATTTCCGTTCAAAATTGTAGCAAAATGTTGTGTACAATTATCCCGCGATGGAAGAATTTCTTTCCCCCCCCCAAAAAAATATTATCAATATATTAACATACGCCTCCTTTTCACACCATTTCGAATTGAAGCTATACATTCGAAAAAAAAACAGACAACAAACATAAAATATACAAAGAAAAAGGTTAATCTTTATCCTTTTGACATCATATAACATAACATTAGACTGCCTATATAAAATATATATCTTCAAATATGAACTAAAAGTTTAATGTTTAATAATTACTAATAATTTTGTGAATACTATTTAGTGTATAGGACTTCTTATTCTATGTGCCTTGTCTTTCCACATCGTAGGCGATCATGGCTTTCCATGTCTCCCTATCCCTGGTGGTTCTTAGAATGCTTTCTCCTGTAACATCTCGCAGCCCCCGTACTGTTAACAACCTGCTTACCCTCTTCAAATATGTTATCCGCTGCTTTCTTCTGTCTCTTTTCCCTCTATCGGGCCTGTTAGTATCAGTTTCTCCAAGCCTTTCTTCCTCATTGCATGTGCCAGGAAACTCAGTTGTCACTTCCTGATGATCAATATTAATTTCCTTTTCATTTCTATTCTTTCCAACACCTCATCATTGCTCACAGGATCGGTCCAGGGTATCCGCAGCTTACTTCTGTTGAACCACATTTCAGCTGCTTCAATTTTTTCGTACTCTTTGTTTATATTGTCCAGCATTCGCTGCCATATTGTAGAACCGACATCACATAGCATTCTAGTATTCTCTTCTTTGTTTCTAGTGAAAGTTTCCTGTGTCTTAATACTTTACTCAGCTTCTGTAATGCGTCATTTGCCATGCCAATTCGTTTTTGGATCTCTGTGTCGCACTTTCCATCTTCGGTTAGAACACTTCCCAGGTATTTAAATTCTTGTATCTGCTTGATTTTAATATCATCTTTCTGCCTGGATAAAATCTATCATCTGATGAATACTCCATCACAGTCACACACACAACCCACAAACCGCTGTAATATTAAATATGTATCAAAGTATGTACTTTCAAATATCATGTTATCGTTTATCGAATGTTTCGTTTTCACTTAATGGCTAGTAGTTTATTTGTTTTTGCCTTGGGGTTATATATTGAAGTATTAATTATGGAAGGTTAAATGTGTTCGTTTGTCGGTGTTTGACTTTTGGTGCATAATTTCGCAATTCATAAAATAAAATGGCCTACAAAAAGTGAATAACTCACAAATCGGAAGAGGTTTAATGTGTCTGTGTGGGGGGTGTAAAATAAGAACAAGTTTGTGGCCCAGTGGATATCGATTCGAAACGAGAAATCGGAGAACAGAGTTCGAATTCCAGTTGAATTCGTTGCAACCATATACGCGCTAATACACATAGGAAAGGTATTAATCTGTCTCTTCCCTCCATCTATAGGTCAAATAACAGGACAGAATGGATTCTATAGCCTTGGTTGGCAACCAGTCTACCGCAGAAAGCAATGGCAACCTACTGCGTGATAATCTTCTGCCCAGTCAGTCATGTCTGTTTCGAGACATTATCGCCCAAGCGTGTATCATGTATGGCACTTAACTGACTGACTAAACAAACACGCACGCATATGAACATTCTGATTGCCTCACCATATATATATTTCTATATAAACACGTTATTTTAGTAAAAAAACAAAAACAAAAACAAAACTAAGCAACATATTGAAAGTATCCCTGGAAATCCCAATATAAGCAATATTTAATAGAAAAATTGTGAAAATTTAAAACAAGCATCATACGATTGTTTTTCTGCATCGAGCGCAATAATAAGGATTTTGTCCATGTAAAGCTATTGAGGTTATGGGAGATAGACAAATAAATGAAATGTAGCAATAACAACACACCACTGCCTGCCTTGGGATTTTCTACAGACTTGATAGGTAGTGTCACCTTAGCAAAAATCGAATGTGATAAAAATTAAATAATAATAATAATAATAATAATAATAATAATAATAATAGGCCGGGCATTATTGTTAAAAAACCAAAAAGAAAAAAAAAACTTGTTTATTAAATGATATGGATTGTTCAGCGGATTGTAACATAGCAACCAAGGAATTCGAGAAACTGTCAAAATAAAAAGACCTGGAAATTGAAATAGAAAAATTGTGAAAATTTAAAACAAGCATCATACGAGTGATAGTGGGTGCACTTGGAATGATAAAAAAATGGAACAAAAAACAC